>ONZH01022255.1:0-42435 GCA_900303285.1 Rhinella marina | reverse complement strand
GTACAAGCAGAACCTTTCCACTCTCATCCCTGCAGAGGAAAGGAGTATGAGAGTGAATAGATATCAACAGGCCGTTGTGCACAAGCTGAAACAATTCTTCCCATCTGATGCCGCTAGCGGCAGAGGGCATGGTTCTGTGGGCCAAGTAGCGGGGGAGAGGAGGCGAGCAGGCAGCTTGTCCAGCACTGGCAGGGGAACACTCTCCAAGGCCTTTGCCAGTTTTATGTCACCCCAGCAAGACACTGTCACCTGTCCCCAGTCTAGGCATAGGGGGGAGCTGTACAGAAAGATGGTGAGGGAGTACCTAGCTGACCATACCAACGTCCGTAGCGATCACTCTGCTCCATACAAATACTGGGTTTCAAAGCTGGACACGTGGCCTGAACTGGCGCTGTACGCCTTGGAGGTGCTGGCCTGCCCTGCCGCTAGCGTGCTGTCAGAGCGGGTATTCAGTGCAGCTGGTGGCGTCATCACTGATAAGCGTACACGCCTGTGAACTGACAGCGCTGACAGGCTGACACTTATTAAAATGAACAAAGCCTGGATTTCACCGGAATTCAAATCTCCTCCGGGGGAAAGCAGCTAAAATTTAACATTACTTATGTATCCGATTCCTCTTCTTTACTCCTCCTACTCCTCCTCCATATCGTCTTTGCCTAACGCTGACCAAAAAAACGCCATTTTTCAGAGGTCCATCTGGCACTCTTTTACCACAATTTTTCAGGAGGGCCCCCTACAGGCCCTCTATTCAAACAATTTTTCCAGAGGTCCACCTACAGGCCCTCTCTCCAAACAATTTTTCCAGAGGTCCACCTACAGGCCCTCTCTCCAAACAATTTTTCCACAGGTCCACCTACAGGCCCTCTCTCCAAACAATTTTGCCACAGTTCCACCTACAGGCCCTCTCTCCAATCAATTTTTCCGCAGGTCCACCTACAGGCCCTCTCTCCAAACAATTTTTCCGGAGGTCCACCTACAGGCCCTCTCTCCAAACATTTTTTCCGCAGGTCCACCTACAGGCCCTCTCTCCAAACAATTTTTCCGGAGGTCCACCTACAGGCCCTCTCTCCAAACAATTTTTCCGCAGGTCGACCTACAGGCCCTCTCTCCAATCAATTTTTCCGCAGGTCCACCTACAGGCCCTCTCTACAAACAATTTTTCTGGAGGTCCACCTACAGGCCCTCTCTCTAAACAATTTTTCCGGAGGTCCACCTACAGGCCCTCTCTCCAAACAATTTTTCCGGAGGTCCACCTACAGGCCCTCTCTCCAGTTCCAGTTTCCAGTTTTATTTGCGCAAACTGCGTAAATTTTATTTTTGGGATAGGTGTGAAAAATAATATTACCTGCGTATCTATATTGCCCAACATTGGATTTGGTAGCAACTAGAAGACCAAACACATGCTGCCCACAGGGTTCCGCAAATTCCTGGTCCACAATGTCAAGGAGCTCGAGGTTCTGTTGATGAGCAACAAGTCCTTCTGTAAAGAAATCGCCCACAACGTCTCCATCTACGAACCTAAAGACCATTGTGGAGAGAGCGGCACAGCTCGACCATCAAAGTGACGAACCCCAACGCCAGACTGCGCAGCGAAGATAACGAATAAATATCTCTGTGGTTATTTGAGCTAAATAAAAGTTAAATAAACACAAAAAAAAAATTGATCTGTTCCTGTGCCTGATCCACCCAAGTTGAATCTGTCCCATCATGAGAAAGTCCCCCCAAGGAGTCCCCACTGTAACTTGCTTCCCATACAACTACCTCACCCCCCGACACCTGTGTCTCGCCATTGTCCACCACCTCCTCAGACAACACTGGTAAATCCCCACTGTCAGCACACGGAGATTGCAAAAGGTCTTGCGAATTGGGGCAGAGAATGTTCTGGGCTAGCACATCAGAGAGGGGGTGACTATGGGGTTCCAGGGAGTACGTGACCACATGCAATGTCCATCTAAAAAGTCATGCCACACTTGATCGAGCTCATAATTGACAATTGTACCTGTTGACGCTAAATTTTTAAGTTGGGGTCCTGCTGTTGTCACCACCACACACGCTAGCCCAGGGGGCACTCCTCTGGCTCTTCCAGCTCAACCTCCTTCCCCCCAGCCTGCCACCCCACCTACAGGCCCTCTCTCCAAACAATTTACGTCTTTGTCCTATCTTTCTCTCTCTCCAAACTATTTTTCCGGATAGGTGCCATATACGGTATTAAACTGAGTAGTATACATAGAAGACATACCACACTTGATCAATCTCATAATTTATGACTGTACCGGTTGATGCTAAATTTTTAAGTTGGGGTCCTGCGTCGTCATTCTAACTACATCCGGCTGTTATCACCACCACACACGCTAGCCCAGTGGGCACTCCTCTGGCTCTTCCAGTGAAACCTCCTTCCCCCCAGCCTGCCCCCCACCTACAGGCCCTCTCTCCAAACAATTTACCCGGATAGGGGACGTATTAGATATTGTACAGATTTTTTTTTGGTTCTTCTTCTAATTGCCTCCTGACCTGTGATAGGCAGAGCATGGACACGTCCCCTTAGCTGCAGTTGGAAAGACACTCCCCTGGCCAGAGCAAGCCCTTTTTCCGTTTTCCGTGGTCGAAAAATCCATGAAATCTAGGGTCCCAAGATAGGGGACTTATACTGTATTAAACTGAGAAGAATCGATACCGTACCGGTTGATGCTACAGTTTTTCCAAATCCATTACGGCTGTTGTCACCACCACACACGCTAGCCCAGGGGGCACTCCTCTGGCTCTTCCAGCGAAAACTCCTTCCCCCCAGCCTGCCCCCCACCTACAGGCCCTCTCTCCAAACAATTTACCCGGATAGGGGACGTATTAGATATTGTACTGATGTTTTTTTGTTTCTTCTTTTAATTGCCTCCTGACCTGTGATAGGTAGAGCATGGACACGTCCCCTTAGCTGCAGTAGGAAAGACACTCCCCTGGCCAGAGCAAGCTATATTTCCGTTTTCCGTGGTCGGAAAATCCATGAAATATAAGGTCCCAAAATAGGGGACGTATACGGTATTAAACTGAGAAGAATCGATACCGTACCGGTTGATGCTAGAGTTTTTCCAAATCCATCCGGCTGTTGTCACCACCACACACGCTAGCCCAGGGGGCACTCCTCTGGCTCTTCCAGCGAAATCTCCTTCCCCCCAGCCTGCCCCCCACCTACAGGCCCTCTCTCCAAACAATTTACCCGGGTAGGGGACGTATTAGATATTGTACTGATTTTTTTTTTTGTTCTTCTTTTAATTGCTTCCTGCGATAGACGGGAATCAAACTCGGGTCAACTGCTTCGGAAGCAGCTATGCTCACCACTTTACCACCAACAGCCACAGCAACTGATAAGAACAGATACTAAACTTGATGTCAGCTGCAGTGCCAGCATGAGCAGTGGTGTCACCTGCAGGCGGTGATGGACCTTCGTTGCACCTAGTTGGGTGCTTCCCTAACATGTGATGGGTATTTGCCTCGCCTTTCTTGGTCTGGGTGAGCACAATTGCCATGAGGGTAACCACCAGGCTGTTGCCTGAGAATTTGGGGTAATAGTGGGATTAGGCAGCCTCAGAGGCATCCATGCATGCTGCCCCTGCAGTTTCCTGTCCATTTCCGTGGTGTTTCCATCATTTTCTGAGGTTTCCAGGTTTTCACCCAGCCTTCCCTAGGCAGAGCCTTGGTCCCCTGCAAAAATGCTCGAGTCTCCCATTGACTTCAATGGGGTTCGTTATTCGAAACGAGCACCCGAGCATTTTAGTGCTCGCTCATCTCTAGTTGTGTCCAGAGTTTGCCAGTGTGAAAAGGAAGCCCTCTTATTATTACACTGTGCATCCTGTTTTTATAAACACCCCAGATATGGCCCTAATATTTTGCTTGGTCATGAAACAGAGCTAAGAAGTAAAAGATCACCATGTGCAATTGTGGCCCAGTGTGCTGATTTGTGTATTTTGTGTTGCCAACTGTACAGGTTCTGGGATGAAATAATAAATGGAAGCCCCAAGAAGTGACCCCAGTTTGGAAACTACACCCCTCAAGTTATTTATCAAGGGGTTGAGTGAGCATTTGACACCAAAGGTGTTTTGAATGAACTGCAGTCTATGCAAAATGAAAATTCCAAGTTTTCCACAGATGGAATTTCAGCGGCCAATATGTAGTGCCCAGCTTGTGCCATCTGAGACACTCCCTGCCCTTTAAATTGGTAGTTGGGTTCTACTGGGTACTGAAATGCCATAAATGTGGATGTAAATTGCTATTTAGATACACAGCAGGGTTCAGAAGTGAAATACCACCTTTGGGTTTTCAAATGGAGATTTTGATAGAGAAGTTTACAGGTGTCATGTTGCTTTCTGGGGGAGATTTATCAAACTGCAGTAAAGTAGAACTGGCTTAGTTGCCCATAGCAACCAATCAGATTCCACCTTTCATTTTCCAAAAGAGCTGTGTGAAATGAAAGGTGGAATCTGATTGGTTGCTATGGGCAACTAAGTGAGTTCTACTTTACACTAGTTTGATAAATTTCCCGCTGTGTTTTTATTTTTCCCTTGACGGAGCTGTGTGAGAGCTTATTTTTAATGAGAACCATTATCATTGGTTCTATTTTCGGGTACATACAATTTTTTATCACTTTTTATTTCACTGTTTGGGAAGCAGTATAAAGAAAAGTCAGCAACTTTGTCATTGCGCCATTCTGCTGGTCAGTATGATTATAGAGATACCAATTTTATTTATTTATTTATATATATATACACATATATATATATATATATATATATATATATATATATATATATATAAAATTATTATTTTTTTTTTTTACATTTTACTACTTTTACACATAGCATTTTATACAAAGAATCATGTTTTTAATTTGCCATTTCCTGAAAGCCATGTTTTTTTTTTTCTGGTGATGGTCTTGTGTGAGGGTTCATTTTTTTGTGGGATGAGGTGAGGTTTTCATTGGTACTATTTTGCTGTACAGAAGACTTTTTGGTCACTTGATATTGTTCTTTTTGTTTGGCGAGGTGACCAAAAACTGGCTGTTCTTGCACTGATTTTTTTTAAAGACATATACCTGACTGGTAGATCATGTGATATTTTATAGAGCTGGTCGTTATGAAGGTGGCAATACCTAATATGTCTATTTTTTTAAATTCAGTTTTAAACAACGCATTTTTGAAAAGTAAAATAAATGTTTTTGTGTCACTAGTTTCTGAAAGCCATATTATTTATTTATCTGGCTATAGTCTTGTGTGAGGGAGTCCTGTTTAGCAGGATGCGGTGATATTTTCTTTGGTACTATTTTGGGTTGCATACAACTTTGTAATTGCTTGTTACTTTGATTTTTGGGAGGTGAGGTGACCAAAAAATGGCTGTTCTTGACATAGTTTTATTTATTTTTTTACACAGCCATGACCTACGTAGCTGTAGTAACAGGGGCGGCCCCTGTGGAGGTCACTGTTAAAGGGAAAGGAACTGTGGATGTTACTGTTAAGGGAGCAAGCTGCTATGGAGGTCACTGTTAAAGGGGCAGAAACTGTGGAGGTCACTGTTAAGGGAGGAGGGGACTGTGAAGGCCACTATTAAAGGGGCAGCGGGGTACTGTGAGGTCACTGTTAAGACAGCAGGGTACAGTGGAGGTCGCTGGTAAAGGAGCAGGGGTACTGTGGCAGTCACTGTTAAAGGGGCAGTTGCTGTGGAGGTCTCTGTTAAGGGGGTCAGAAATGGTGGAGGTCAGTTAAGGGACTGTAACCTGTGGTCAGTGTTAAAGGGCGGGTGCTGTAGAGGTTATTGTTAAGGGGGCGGCCCCTCTGGAGGTCACTGTCAAGGGAGTGGTGTACTGTGGAACTCACTGTTAAAGAGTCAGGCTGCTGTGAAGGTCAAAGTTAAAGGGGTGGGCTGCTGTGGAGATCCCATTTTGTGGAGACGTGGGGGGTAAGTGTTAAGGGGTGGGAAGCTGTGGAGGTCACTGTTAAGGGGGCAGAGTACTGTAGATGTCACTGTTATAGCTGATACTGTTGATATCTTTTAACGACACAAACAAACATTAAATGAAATAGATTAAATATACCTGTGCAAAGCCAGTCCCTTCAGCTAGTATTCACTAAAGTCAGATTTTAGCACTAAATCGAAAGTTAAGGTTTAATGTAGGAGAGAGGGGAGGAAAAAGATGATTACGTATCTTATTTTTGTTTCTACTATTTATTAATTAAAACAATTGAAGCTACTTTTTACTCCTTAAAATGACCACAATAAGGCCTCATGAATATGATGGGGCCCTAGAGACCTTGTGTGCTGACATATGGTGCTCTGGTGCCAAATGTTGAATCAATACTTCCAATGAAGAATAGCTCCTTAGTATGTCATACAAAAACAGTGGCAGTCAGATTTTTCCTTGAGGACAAGCTTAGAGATCCAACGCATGCCAGCCACAAATTCCCAATCTTCGGATCCTGTAACGCTGATGCCAAAGAATCATCATGAAGGCTTTGTCTGATAATCATCTCTCTACTCCCATGCTGCCTATAGCATTGTTGTACTTGATTTGCTTTGCAGGGTGCAGTTGCATTGTATCTTTTTTCCTTTGTGTATTTAGCCATAGCAACGTGCATCTGCTCATTTGCATGCATCGTGCATCCATTCAGTCATGCACTGCTGACCAGCCTGTCTGCCCCAGAGTCTGATTGTAATTAGTGTAAGTATAAAGCTGTGCTTGCATGTTGGTATCTGCATTCAATGGAAGCCATTTTGGCATTAAAATGAAAGCACATGGAGCCTTCACTCCCTGAACTTTATGTTGATACATAACAGGTAGTATTTAGTGTTAAGTCCCGTCTTACAGAGATCTCCTTGACGTTTGGCAGACCGGCTCAGATAATTTTGTACAAAATGTATTTGCCAAGAATCTCAATTTCATAAAAAAAAAATATAATAATTTTTGCTTTGCAGGGTGCTGTTGCATTGTATCTTTTTTTCCTTTGTGTATTTAGCCATAGCAACGTGCATCTGCTCATTTGGTGGTGCTGACTGACCCCCTTTTTCTTTGCAATTTGCATTGGAGGTGTGGCTACTCCATTCAGTCATGCACTGCTGACCAGCCTGTCTGCCCCAGAGTCTGATTTTAATTAGTGTAAGTATAAAGCTATGCTTGCATGTTGGTATCTGCATTCAATGGAAGCCATTTTGGCATTAAAATGAAAGCACATGGAGCCTTCACTACCTGAACTTTATGTTGATACATAACAGGTAGTATTTAGTGTTAGGTCCTGTCTTACATTTTTTTTTATTTAAAAAAAAAAAAAAAAAAAAAAGTAAAACAAATTTTTTTTACATTTTTTCAAATAAGCGTAGCATTAACACCAGAATACCTTCTACTACTATGGCATTGTTGTACTTGATTTGCTTTGCAGGGTGCTGTTGCATTGTATCTTTTTTTCCTTAAAGTACATGTGAGCTATCTGAGGATTCTCACACATATCCTTCTGTTCTTTTACTTGTCTTATGATCAGTGCAGAAAAGAATATTGGGGTACCTTAAAATTTTCTATATCCCCAGACCCCAAACACCTCCTTGAATAGAATGTTAGAGACGTATTACAGCTTCCATCTAGCAACTCCACCCACAATGTTACCTGTGCTTTGATGCAACAATGGAAATTATGTCATTAGGGAGGGAAAAATATTTTCTGACTTGAAAAAGTCATTTAAATATTGTGAACTTCTGACTGACTTTTTCTTTTACTTCTTTTTAAATGTATTGCATATCAGTCTCATCTTTCTGATAAATGAGTGACTGCATATCAAAATGATATATTGAGATAAGGAAATATTAGCAATTCATTAACTGATGTAAAATTATTAATGACATCTGTGAACATATTTAAGCTGATGCCTGCTGTTTAACTTAATACTATTTCCACTGGTTGAGTACTCCCAGAAGACATCTTTTTTTTTAACAAATCTCTTTTTATTGGTTTTTCGTATAAAGCAACATAGTACATACATGTAACATCGTACTTAGTTACATAATGAGGGTGCATTTGTCAAAGATGATACACAGTATGTATTCAGAGAAATATAGGATTGTGGAAAGGGATGGGGAGAGGTGGGTAGAGGTGAGGGTAGGAAGGATGGATGGGGGAGACAAAGGGTAAGGGAGAGGTGAGGGTCAATGGGTATTCATCTAGATTTTCATTGCCGATCAGGGGGATGAATCTTCAAGATGATGGATTTATTGAACTATATACAAAGTATTCTAGATACCCTCGATTAGACTGGTATTAATAATTACATGAGAATAACATGTCGCATCAAGGGAGGGAAAAGTTAACACTTCATTCTGTAACAACAGATGAGACTATAACACCGTTATAAGCATAACAACATAATAGCATTAAACAAATTGAAATTAATCATAATGGTTTTGGTTTTTTGTAGACCACATATTTGCAAGTTGTATTCATGAAACTAGACGGTGACGTCTTATACAAAGCTGACCCCAAAAAAGGGGGGTTAAGGTGAAGCAACAATAGTTGAAAATATGGCAAAAAATAGTCTTATCAAGGGGACAATTCGGGACAATGGCTTACCAGTGAGCGGATCTCAATATCTTCTAGTGGGGGGAGGAGGACAGGGGGGGGGAAGACCTTTTGTCAATTGTGAGTGTGTTTAATCAGGCAAACAGCTTGAAGATTGGCGATATGTTTTTCATGGTGCCCATAGCTTAACGAATTGAGAGTGTCTCCTATTTGCCCAGCTGGCTAACTCTTCTAAAAGGTAAAGTTGATCTACTTTATTCCTCCACTGAGATATACTCGGAGGAGTGTTGCTTAACCAATTGAGTGGGATTAGGAGTCTGGCGGCTTGAACTAACAGTGTGGGTAGATCTAAGTGTTTTGGGTGCCATGTGTCAGATGGTAGCCAAAGAAGAACTGATTGTGGAGATAGTTTAATAGATGTTTTGCATATGTCATTTATGTTTTTCTCAAGCTGAGTCCAATATGGTTTAATCAGTGGGCAGTGCCACAACAAGTGGCCTAGTGAACCCTCTCCTTGGGAGCATCTCCAGCATGCATTAGAGTCACTCAGATTAATTTGTTTGAGTTTGCATGGGTCACTCATTATACCATCTCGTCATCGTTTTATATGAGTGTTCTTGTATACGTATGCATTTGGAGAATCCGTGGGAGTGTAGATGGATTTTAGCTACCTCAGCTTCTGAGAATGTTATGCCTAAGTCAACTTCCCAATTTCTGATATATGCTGGTGTGGTAGCTGGTAATTGCGAAAAGATTGACTTATACAATAAGGATATAGCACGTTGAGGCATTTTCTCAGCGGTTGCAAATTTTTCAAGCCATGTGCAATCTGCAGTTGTAGTGTAGGTGGAGAGTAATAGCTTGCAGGATCTGTTGAATTCGGCTAGTTCTAAGAAGTTGTTTCTTTAAATATACCTAGAGAATATAGTATGTGCATCAGCTCCCCTCCTCAGCTCTTCTAAGAGCTTTGTAGATGTAATATGTTTAAATGAGGACCAAAAAAAGGGAATGTTTTGAGTGTTTGATTCCAGAAGGGATGGAATCAGTGATGCAGGTAGCGATAATGGCATTTTAGAGAATAGTTGCATGTTGGGTGAGAGAGATTGTATTACTTGGGTCACCCCTTTTGTTAGGCCATAAGATATATTATGGGAGGTCTTAATGCCCCATAAATTTGCTAGATTTTCATCTGTCAACATAGCCAATTCCATTTCCCCTCCTAATGTTCTAAAGCGTGGAATACATAATTGTAACCAGAAGACATCTTTAACTGAAATGACAATTATTTTTAATTGTGTTCATTTGAATAAAGATGACCTTTTCTTCTGTGGAGGGAAGACATAGAAAGCACAAATTTATGACATATCTGCTTTGCTACTGTAGAAATGCTATGTGATAAGCTGATTTGTTGTCCTTTCCCAAGGCATTTAGCTTTGTAACTTTCATTCAATTGTCTGAACTGGATAAGGATAGATATACTGTATTTTTGCTATTTCGGTTTAAATTAGAAAGTGCTGCCACTTTAATGGAAATCTCTCATACAACAATTCTCATTATGTGATTAACTCATTACTATACCTTAAAAATACTACACTGTGTGCAGAATTATTAGGCAAGTTGTATTTGAGAGGATTCTTTTTATTATTGAACAACAACTATGTTCTCAATCAACCCAAAAGACTCATAAATATCAAAGCTTAATATTTTTGGAAGTTGGAGTGTTTTTTTTTTAGATTTGGCTATCTTAGGAGGATATCTGTTTGTGCAAGTAACTATTACTGTGCAGAATTATTAGGCAACTTAATAAAAACCAAATATATACCCATCTCACTTGTTTATTTTCCCCAGGTAAACCAATGTAACAACACAAAATTTAGAAATAAACATTTCTGACATTCAAAAACAAAAAAAATCAGTGACCAATATAGCCACCTTTCTTTACGATGACACTCAAAAGCCTTCCATCCATAGATTCTGTCAGTTGCTTGATCTGTTTATGATCAACATTGCGTGCAGCCACCACAGCCTCCCAGACACTGTTCCGAGAGGTGTACTGTTTTCCCTCCCTGTAGATCTCACATTTTATGAGGGACCACAGGTTCTCTATGAGGTTCAGATCAGGTGAACAAGAAGGCCATGTCATTATTTTTTCTTCTTTTAGACCTTTACTGGCCAGCCACGCTGTGGAGTATTTGGATGCATGTGATGGAGCATTGTCCTGCATGAAAATCATGTTTTTCTTGAACGATACCGACTTCTTCCTGTACCACTGCTTGAAGAAGGTGTCTTCCAGAAACTGGCAGTAGGTCTGGGAGTTGAGCTTCACTCCATCGTCAACCCGAAAAGGTCCCACAAGTTCATCTTTGATGATACCAACCCATACCAGTACCCCACCTCCACCTTGCTGGTGTCTGAGTCGGAGTGGAGCTCTCTGCCCTTTACTGATCCAGCCTAGGGCCCATCCATCTGGCCCATCAAGAGTCACTCTCATTTCATCGGTCCATAAAACCTTAGAAAAATCAGTCTTAAGATATTTCTTGGCCCAGTTTTGACGTTTTATCTTATGTTTCTTGTTCAAAGGTGGTCGTTTTTCAGCCTTTCTTACCTTGGCCATGTCCCTGAGTATCGCTCACCTGGTATTTTTTGATACTCCATGTAATGTTGCAGCTCTGAAATATGGCAAAACTGGTGGCAAATGGCATCTTGGCAGTTTCACGCTTGATTTTCCTCAATTCATGGGCAGTTATTTTGCGCCTTTTTTTTTCAACATGCTTCTTGCAACCCTGTTGGCTATTTGCCATGAAACACTTGATTGTTCAGTGATCACGCTTCAAAAGTTTGGCAATTTCAAGGCTGCATACCTCTGCAAGACATCTCACAATTTTTGACTTTTCAGAGTCCGTCAAATCTCTCTTCTGACCCATTTTGCCAAAGGAAAGGAAGTTGCCTAATAATTAAGCACACCTTATATAGGATGTTGATGTCATTAGACCACACCCCTCCTCATTACAGAGATGCACATCACCTGATTCACTTAATTGGTAGTTGGCTTTCAAGCCTATACAGCATGGAGTAGGACAACATGTATAAAAAGGATGATGTGATCAAAATACTCATTTGCCTAATAATTCTGCACACAGTATATTCTATACTATACTATTCCTTAAAAAATATTTTGTGGTTTTAGGTCATAAGTAGAGATGAGCGAGCGTGCTCAAAACGAGCACTGTACCGCTTGGCTCCCCTGCGCTCGCATGGGAGCAGGCACCCGCTTCCGTCCTCCTGAGGAGGACGGAAGCAGCTGCCTGCGCCCATGCGAGCGCAGGGGAGCCGAGCGGTACAGTGCTCGTTTTGAGCACGTTTGCTCATCTCTAGTCATAAGTTTAGGGCAAGGACCTCCAAGGTAGTGTTTTCTGAAATACTGCCTGTACCAAGAGCCACACAAGAAAGGCAGCGGGAGATTAGGGAGGTAAACAAGTGGCTCAAGAACTGGTGTAGGAAGGAGGGGTTTGGGCTCCTGGAGAACTAAGCCGACTTCGGCTACAAGCTCTATCGTAGGGATGGGCTGCACCTTAATGGGGAAGGGGCAGCTGTTTTGGGGGAGAAGATGGCTAGAAGGCTGGATGAGTGTTTAAACTAGGGACTGGGGGGAGGGTAACAAAAAAGAAAAATTTAGCCAACTAAGAGAGGCCATAGGCCTAACTAACTGGGACAAAGTCCTCAAAAATAAAAATACAGCTACAAAATGGGATATTTTTAAAAGCATCCTAATATCTAATTTTGAGTGGTACTTACCTTATGAGAATAAAAGGTTAAGGAACAAGAAAAAACAATGTGGATAAATAGCACTGTAAAGAAAGCAATAAATGACAAAAAGAAAGCATTTAAATCACTAAAACAGGAGGGGAGCGAGGAAGCATTGGGAAACTATAAGGAAAAAAATAGAATATGTAAAAGACAAATAAAAGCAGCCAAACTAGAGACCGAGAGATTAATCTAACTAACTCTAAAATGTTCTTCAATTATATAAATGGTAAAAAGTATAAACCTGAAGGTGTCGGCCCCTCACAGAGTAATGAGGGTGGAGTTGCAGAGAGCGATGAGGAGAAAGCAAAGCTACTAAATATTTTTTTCTCCACTGTATTCACTGAGAAAAATACACTGTCAGATGAAATGCAGAATATAAAAGTAAATTCCCCATTAAAAGTGCCCGGTCTGACTCAGGATGAAGTACAGCGAAGTCTTAAAAAGCTTAAAATAGACAAATCGTCAGGACCGAATGGCATACACCCCCATATCCTAAGAAAATTAAGTAATGTCATAGCCAGACCCTTATTTCTGATATTTATGGACTCTCCACAGGATTAGCGCATAGCAAATGTGGTGCCAATATTCAAAAAGGGTCCAAAAACAGTCCAAAACTATAGGCCGGAAAGTTTAACATCTGTTGTGGGTAAACTGTTTGAAGGTTGATGATGCTATCTTGGAATACCTCAATGAAAATAAGCAAATAAGTCAGTATCAGCATGGCTTCATGAGGGATCAGTCATGTCAAACCAATTTAATCAGTTTCTATGAGGAGATAAGTTCTAGACTTGACCACGGCGAATCAATGGATGTCGTATATCTGGACTTCTCCAAATCATTTGACACTGTACCGCATAAAAGGTTAGTATATAAAATGAGAATGCTTGGCCTGGGAGAAAATGTCTGTATGTGGGTAAGTAACTGGCTAAGTAATAGAAAACAGAGGGTGGTTATTAACAGCACATACTCAGATTGGATCACTGTCACTAGTGGGGTACCACAGGGGTCAGTATTGGGCCCTATTCTCTTCAATATATTTATTAATGATCTTGTAGAAGACTTGCACAGTAAAGTATTAATTTTTGCAGATGACACTAAACTGTGTAAAGTAATTAACACAGAAGAGGACAGTACACTGCTACAGATGGCTCTGGATAGATTGAAGGCTTGGGCAGAGAAGTGGCAGATGAGGTTTAACACTGACAAATGTAAGGTTATGCAAATGGGAAGGAATAATGCAAGTCATCAGTACATACTAAATGGTAAAACACTGGGTAACTCTGACATGGAAAAGGACCTAGGAATTTTAGTAAACAGCAAACTAAGCTGTAGAAACCAGTGTCAGACAGCTGCTGCCAAGGCCAATAAGATAATGGGTTGCATCAAAAGAGGCATAGATGCCCATGATGAGAACATAGTCCTGCCGCTTTACAAATCACTAGTCAGACCACACATGGAGTACTGTGTACAGTTCTGGGCTCCTGTGTACAAGGCAGACATAGCACAGCTGGAGAGGGTTCAGAGGAGGGCAACTAAAGTAATAACGGGAGTGGATGGACTACAGTACCCAGAAAGATTATCAAACTTAGGGTTATTCACTTTAGAAAAAAAGACGACTGAGGGGAGATCTAATAACTATGTATAAACATATCAGGGGTCAGTACAGAGATCTCTCCCATCATCTACTTATTCCCAGGACTGTGTCGAGGGGACATCCTCTGTGTCTGGAGGAAAAATGGTTTGTACACAAACATAGAAGTTACTAGAGATACATAGTTACTAGAGATGGGTCGTTGATTCAGGGAGTTATTCTGATTGCCTGATTAGAGTCTGGAAGGAATTTTTTCCCCTAAAGTGGGGAAAATTGGCTTCTACCTCACAGGGTCTTTTTGCCTTCCTGGATCAACTTGTAGGATAACAGGCCGAACTGGATGGACAGATGTCTTTTTTCGGCCTTATAAACTATGTTACTATACCATTTTATTTAATTGAAAAATGTACAATAATAGATTGGAAATTCATTCCAGACACTTATTTTTTTAATAAATTACATTTTCAGTACTCTCTTTACTTATTTTTTTGGATCCTTACAAAGCGTCTTTAGTAGAGATGAGCGAACATGCTCGTCTGAGCTTGGTGCTGGTTCGAGTATTAGGGTATTCGTACATGCTCGATACTCGGATGAGCATATCGCGATACTCGAGGAAATGGCATCTTCCTCTTCCTGCATGTTAGGCACCTTTTTCTCAGCCAATCAACATGCAGGAGAGTCCTTGGTACCTCCTAGCATCACGTGGGACCCCGACAAGTCGATAGCAGGGATTGGCTGGCCAGATCAGATGACCTGGGAATGTAAGAATCCGGTCCCGCGCTGCTCGCGACAGACGCCGCCTGCATGAGATTAGGGATAGAGCTGCTGTCTGTCAGGGAGAGTGCTAGGGCCTCAATTTAGATTTTGGTTAGGCAGGAACCCAACAGCCCTTCTAAGGGCTACAAGCACCTTTTTTTTGGTCTCTTCCTGGCTGCTGGCTGGGACTAGTAGTGCAGCTATCGCCATCTTGGCTGCACACTGTGCACAGCGACTGGTGGCAGAAGGGACAGCACGTGGTCAACACAGACCCCAAAGAAATTGCCCAAAGTCCTCTCAGTACTCAGTTTTGCTGCTGCAGCTGTACCTTGGCTTGCTGGGATCTGTAGTGCAGTCTAGGGAATACGTTTTTTCTCTCATTTATATATTCTACAGTCCAGTGAACAATTATGTCGTGTGCTGCACTCTAGCCGGAGTCTAGAAAATATATGTTTTTTCTCTCAGTTATATTTCCTACAGTGCAGTGAAAAATTGAGTGGTTTGCGGTACAATAGCCGGAGTCTAGAAAATAGAAATTTTTTCTCAGTTATATATGCTACAGTGCAGCCGATACACTAGCCGGACACTAGGAAATATACGTTTTTTCTCTCAGTTATATATCCAGCTATTGCACCGCAAACCACTCAATTTTTCAATGCACTGTAGGATATATAACTAAGATAAAAAACATATATTTTCTAGACTCCGGCTAGTGGGCAGCACACAACAGAATTTTTCACTGCACTGTACGATATATAAATGAGAGAAAAAATGTATATTTCTAGACTCTGGCTAGTGTGCAGCACATGACAGAATTTTTCACTGCACTGTAGGATATATAACTGAGAGAAAAAACGTAGTCTTTAGACTGAGGCTATTGCACCGCAAACCACTCAATTTTTCACTGCACTGTAGGATATATAACTGAGAGAAAAAAATGTATATTTTCTAGACTCCGGCGAGTGTGCAGCGCACGACAGAATTTTTCACTGCACTGTAGGATATATAACTGAGAGAAAAAACTTATATTTTCTAGACTCCGGCTAGTGTGCACCACACGACAGAATTTTTAACTGCACTGTAGGATATATAACAGAGAAAAAAACGTATATTTTCTAGACTCCGGCTATTGTACCGCAAAGCACTCAATTTTTCACTGCACTCATCCAGCGAATTCTCGGCATGTTTGTCAGGTTTAGGCTGGATCTCCGGCAGTCCCCATTATAGTGAATGAGGCCAGAGGATGCCAGGTAGTGTCTGGCAGTGCCGGATCGAGACATCTCAGACTGTCAAAATTGCATTTTTTCCAATTTCACCCCAATGGAGTTTTTTGTTCCGGTTACCCACTGTATTGTATGCAGCATTAAATGGTTCTAATAGAAAGCACAACTTGTACTGCAAAAAACAAGCCCTTGTACGACTATGTGAACGGAAAAATAAAAAAATTATGGCTCTGGGAATGCAGTGAGTAAAAAAATGAAAACACAAAAATGGAACGTGGCCTGAAAGATTTAAAGAAATATCACTTGGACACCTAATCTCCAGCTGGGGCACCTTTGTTCTTTGTGGAGAAGAAAGATTCTACCTTACACCCCTGCACTGACTATAGGGATCTTATTGTCACAGTAAAAAAACAATATTCTCCCTTAATTCCATTATTACTGTACTTGAAAGACTCCGTATAGCTGAAATATTTACTAAATTTCATCTAAGAGGAGCATATCATTTTATCTGAATCCATCCAGGGGATGAATGGAAGACTTCTTTCAGGACATTGTATAAACAATTTGAATGCTTTGCAATACCTTTTGGACTTATTAAAGCCCCAGTCGCTTTCCGATACTTTATCATTTATGTTTCCAGGGACTTACTGGATCAATTTGCTGTTACCTAGCTACCTTTTCAGAAAACCTAGAGCAGCACTGCAAACATGTCTGTGCTGTTTTACAATTACTTACCCTACCTGTGTGTACACTACAATGAGTATGCTACTTATATATTTAGCTTGAAAAATGTGAATTTGAGCAGACAGTCATTCAATTTCAAAATTCCAAAAAATTAAAAAGAAGTTCAGAGATTAATTGGTGTTACTACCCTCTATAGAAAATTCATCTGAAATTTGTCCAAGAAAATTGTACCAATTATATACACAAAGAAAACTTCGCTTGGAAACAAGAGGCTCATGATGCTTTCTCAAAATTAAAGACTCTTAACAAGGGATGAGTGGACTCGTGGATGTTTGAATTTGCTGGGTTCGGCCGAATTTTGGGTCAAAGTTCAGGTTCAGGACCCGAACTTGACGCGAACTCGAACCAAAACTCGAACCTCGTTGAAGTTAATGGGTACCTGAACTTTGGTGCACTTAAATTACTGTAAAATAATTGTAGTAAGGGCTAGAGGGCTGCAAAAGGAATCAAAATGGGGGTAAGACCAGGACAGTTGCCCTGCAAACCAATGTGGATAGGGAAATGACTTAAAATAAGAGGTTGAGGACGCAGTGGACGTGGCGGTATAGGTGGACGTGGTGGTGGAGGAGGAGGAGGTAGCCAACACTGTTTTCATTTTTTTTCCTTTATTTTTTTTTTTTATAAATTTGGGAAGTCCCCAAAACATTGGGAAATGGAAAAGAGAACGCAAAGAGAAAGTGCGCTGGAGTATAACAATGACTGGGTGCGGCCAGCATACTTGTCTACTCAATACAAGGTACAGTCAAGTTCTGTTGGATCCAAGCCTGATTCATTTTAATGAACGTGAGCTGTGGACAGGCGGCTGCGCTTGTCTGTGATCACCCCCATCCACCGATCTAACAGAAGGATTAACTATATTAATTTCCCTGTCACTGATGCAGTGCAGGTGTACCTCACACCAAAAATGTGTATGTCACCCACCGATCTAACAGACGGATTAACTATATTAATTTTCCTGTCACGTATAAAGTGCATGTGTATCTCACACCAAAAATGGGTATATATCACCCACGAACTAACAGACAGATTAACTACTATATTTTTGTGTCAGGGGTACAAAGGTGTACCCACAAAAAAATCGCTATAGGTCACCCACAGAATTAACAGCCAGATTAATTATTAAATTTCTGTGTCGGGGTGCAAAT
This sequence comes from Rhinella marina, assembly GCA_900303285.1. Lineage (NCBI taxonomy): Eukaryota > Metazoa > Chordata > Amphibia > Anura > Bufonidae > Rhinella > Rhinella marina. Next base: position 24,624 of record ONZH01022255.1, on the reverse strand, counting down.
CTGGTGTATTTCACCCACCAAAAAAATCACTATAGGTCACACACAGAATAAATAGCCAGATGAAATTCCTAACACTCTCCCTCACTTCAGCTGCCTACTTCCTGTCCCTGCACTACTCAGAGCTGTGCATGATCCAGCTTGTACAAGTACAAAGGCTGGGTAACATGATGCACCAGCCACTCACAGCCATGGCTGTGATGGCTTCTAAGTGCCCACAGCTTAAAAGCTTTATTAAATGCCTAAACACCAAACTGGAACCCAAACTTTTGCGGCAAAAGTGCGAGTTTGGGTACGGGTATCCGAACTCCCAAAGTTCTGTACGGGCCGAACTTTGCAGTTCGGGTTCACTCAACACTAATCTTTACATTAGACCCATTTTAACCCATTCAAATCCCGACTTGCCATTCACTGATATTGAGACATTGAGTAGAAGCCTGGACATAGGGACGGCTGTGGATCTACATAGTTAAATCATTAATATGGTTGAAAAAAAAGTCCAGAAGGAAGTGAGAATTTCTACACCTTTTCATAAGCATTAATGTAATTTGCTTTCAAGAATTCATCTAAACCCTTTTTTAAACTGTCCACTGTTCCTGCTGTGACCACATCCTGAGGAAGTCTATTCCACAGATTCACAGTTCTTACAGTAAAGAAGCTTTGACAATTCTGGAGACAGAACTTTTTATTTTCCAGTCGGAGGCAGTGCCCCCTTGTCTTATGAGGTCATTTCACATGGAACAGTTTTTCACCATATTTTTTGTATGGCCCATTTATATATTTGTATAGGTTAATCATGTCCCCCTTAGACGTCTCTTGTCAAGACTAAAATGTTGTAATGTTCTTGGACTTTGCAAAGGCTTTTGATACTGTCTTTCATACGTAGGTGTTTAATAGGTAAAACAAGGTCTATTGGCCTAGAAAGTATAGTTTGTATTTGGATCGAAGGACTGTGTCCTGAGAGTTGTGGTCAATGATTCCTATTCTGAATCTAGGGCGAGTTCACATTTCAGCTATTTGGTCAGTAATTTCCATCAGACAGCTGTCAGAGAGGGGCAATGACGTATCGGGTTTACACTCCAATCCATTGGTCAATCTGACTTTTAAATTCCTCTTGGAGAATGCCCTCACTATAGCATGATGAAGCCCAATTTGTATGAAACACATCTCCCCAGGACACCATGGAGTTCTTTGAATCATGTAAATAAAAGTTAGGTTTTATCCTAAATCCCCAAGTGCTGGATCCACTGAAAAATTGTTAACTGATGTCTCTTCACATTATGGGAGTGTCTGGATCACACAAACTGAGGGTGAGATACGTAAAACTTTTTTGTTTTTTCTTATCATGGTAATGCTGCCATCTACTGGAAACAATAATTATGTCTCCTCTGAATCAGAAGAGAGATTATTAATAGAGTTGAGCGAACGTGCTCGTAACGAGCACTGTACGGCTCGGATCCCCTGCGCTCGCATGGGTGCAGCCATCCGGATCCGTCCTCCTCACCCGATGGATCCGGAAGCCTGCGCCCATGCGAGCGCAGGGGATCCGAGCAGTACAGAGCTCGTTACGAGCACGTTCGCTCAACTATAATTATTAATTATCTCTGCATCTAATGATCAGAACTTAAGTGTACTCTCAGTGGAGAAGGGAAGCTACCGAGCATCAGAATGAGGTCTGGCCACGAGGGCAACAGCCTGTACTAGGCGCTAGTAGAACTGATAGCTGTATAGCTGAAATCTGCAAATGGGGGAAGGGAGGCACACAGGGGGAATCCACTGGCTCCCCATGGGCCGGTCAGAGTCTGTTCGTATTTGTATCATATGTTCCAGTAGAAGCTTCCATTGTAAATTCCGACAAAAAGGACAAAATACCGCAAATGTATTTTATCTGACAGAAGGGAAGTAGACAGACCCCATTATAGTCAATGGGATCTGTTGGTTGATGTTGGTGATCAGCATATGCCTAATCCTCCACTTCCATTTTTTCAATATTTCTGTTTCTCTACCAGAATAGAAAAAGAAAAATTATTATTATCTATTTGTATTATTAAAATGTTTAGTTTACCGAAATGAATTTGAATAATGTTTATTATTAGAGATAAGCGAATGGATTTGTCGATTTGTTGATTCGTATCGAATCTTGGGAATTTTTAGCTGCGAAGCGAATCCGAATATTAGGTGATTCACTTCGGCTTTGTACGCATTCGCTACGTAGTTTGTCCTATCAATTATACGCTATTGCTACGTATAAGTTACTCTATACCCTGTTGCATACGAATTCATTTCATTTGCGATGCAGACTCCTCCCTGGTAGCTCCGCCCCCTTCTCCAGCGCACGAGGAAGACTAGGCAACTCAGGAAATTAAGATGGCGACACAGCGAGGTCCTGACTGGGGAGGCATGATGTGGGGCACCGACCCCTATGAGGAGAAGAAACCGGAGGAGATCTACCTCAATATGTCCCTATGACCCTAAGCTGGAGCGCCGAAGGGGTACCGTTATTTGGTTCAATGTGGAACGGAGAGTAGGTTTTATCGGCGATGAGGAGACGGAGGAAGAGTTATATGTGAACCGCCGTTCTGTAAAGCGCCTGTATCTTCCGCCCGTCCGCCACAATCTCCACACAGGGGATTACGTGGAGTAATCAAGAGCCTCCAAGGCCCATTTGCTACTGGGGTGAAACTCCTTAAGCGACCAGCTACTCCTGCAGTGACCCCGGAAGACTGGACTGAGGAGGCCCAGGCCGCAGAAGAGGCTCGGTGTTCCCATGGGACTCTGCGATCTGAGGAGAAATCCCATTCCCAAGCTCAGCTGGAACCCCTGATACCTGATTTGCCACCGCTGCCGATCCTTCATGTGGGACAGATGACCACCAACAGTTTTGTGTACCAGCCATCGGTGGTACAATACCAACTGCCATGGCAGGTGCAGGCCGCACAGTCCGCCGCTCGCGGAAGACTGTTACCAGAGCCCTTACAGCCGGAGATTCTGTCACCTTGTATGCCTGCAGGAGGATCTGGCCACTACAAGGTAATGGGCAAGGCCCAAGTTGCCATGGCCCTTGCCAGTGTGACCGCCCGGTCACTACCTAGACCATCCCTGAGAGGTTGGTGGGGGTCTGCTGCCGCAGCCAGTGTCGCTTTCATGAGGCAGGAGCGCCCTCACAGGTCTTTTAGCTCCAGCAGCAGTGAAGAGGACCTGCTGGCCCTTAAGTAAGGATCCTGCAGCTGTTATAGGAGCCACAACGTGGACTTAACCTGAAGGTTGAGCACTAGTTGGCGTGTGTTTTTATTTTTGCTGCCCTGCGTTTGTCCTCACCCAGATGGCCATGGATTGTCAGGATTCCCCCATCAAAAAAAAAAAAGTTTTAACCAAGTTGCGTAGACGTGCGCCTCATCCCTTTTTTCCCCCTTTTCAGGTTATTGGGGAGCCCCTTGAAAGAGGGTTTTTTAAGGAACCTTTGCTGCTATTTTTTTTACCAATTTGGATTACAATTTTACCTATGTAGATTACAAATTGCAACTGAGTTGGGACTCTGCTCCAGTTCTATTACAAGCGTCAGAAAGAAGAAAAGAGACTTAAACGTGTCCGTGAGCAGACTAGGTAGGTGATATTTAAAATGTTTACATTATACATATAATGTATTTGCACTATATTGTTTGCACTGGATTGTTTGCACTAATGTTTTTACCTTTTTAGCAACGTTTTCAAGTATGTTGCCCATTGTGTGTATTTCTTTACAGGTACCGCAATGGGTCCTCATATTTACTTTATAGTATTGTGGATAATTGTACTATGACCATAGCCGGATAGACAGCACCTTACTTGTTCTACCTCAAATATACATACTGCCTCTGAGGGCGATTTCAGATCTGACCATTTACGCTGGATCTGGCCCAGGTTCCGCAAGGTGTCAAAACGACGATGGCGCAAGCCTCGGATCACCTGCTGGATCACCTCCTTTTTATGCTGGTTCGGGTGGCGGTGTGTGCCATCGTAAATCGTAATCCTGGAGGTCCATCAGCCGGACTATGTATTTCAGCTGTGCAGCAGAGCTAAATGATGAGGATCGTCTGGATGCCATTTTCGAATATTCGCTCTGCCTCTGAGGAGTGCACGCCGCGGCCTCTCGTTGTACGTGACAGTGTATTACGTAATCGCGTAGACAATAGTACGCTGAGGATTCATAAGCTATTTGAACGCTCATGCGTACATCTTCTAAGAAGTTGCGTAGATTTTTTAACTGTACGTTCGTTATTAGTGCGCGAATGTTCGCTAATAGCACATAATAACGTATATTTTGTACGCAAATACAACAAATCTATTCTTCGAACATACGAATCTTAGGAAAACTTCGGCGAATGTTTGGCTAAAAATTTTTTGAATGATTCGCTCATCTCTATTTAATATGCAAGTTAATTTACTATTATTAATACACCAAATTAACTTGCTCCAAGTTAATCAAACTCAGCACATCCCTCTCTAAATAACGTAATCCTAAAATAAAGTTGTACAAAATGCTCACTATTCTGCTAATTAATCCAACAATCTTTGAAAAAATAAATGACTAATTCATAAAGTGAATTATCATTTAGATGCAAAGCAGCACTTTTTGCACATCAGCAGCATTACTTTAAAAATGTCATTACAATGGTATTAATTTCATTCTATAGTACCAAGTGGTAAAATCTCTAGGTTCTCCAGACTCTTCACAAGTAACATAGTAACATACACTCACCGGCCACTTTATTAGGTACACCTGTCCAACTGCTCGTTAACACTTAATTTCTAATCAGCCAATCACGTGGCGGCAACTCAGTGCATTTAGGCATGTAGACATGGTCAAGACAATCTCCTGCAGTTGAAACCGAGCATCAGTATGGGGAAGAAAGGTGATTTGAGTGCCTTTGAACGTGGCATGGTTGTTGGTGCCAGAAGGGCTGGTCTGAGTATTTCAGAAACTGCTGATCTACTGGGATTTTCACGCACAACCATCTCTAGGGTTTACAGAGAATGGTCCGAAAAAGAAAAAACATCCAGTGAGCGGCAGTTCTGTGGGCGGAAATGCCTTGTTGATGTCAGAGGTCAGAGGAGAATGGGCAGACTGGTTCGAGCTGATAGAAAGGCAACAGTGACTCAAATTGCCACCCATTACAACCAAGGTAGGCAGAAGAGCATCTCTGAATGCACAGTACGTCGAACTTTGAGGCAGATGGGCTACAGCAGCAGAAGACCACACCGGGTGCCACTCCTTTCAGCTAAGAACAGGAAACTGAGGCTACAATTTGCACAAGCTCATCGAAATTGGACAGTAGAAGATTGGAAAAACGTTGCCTGGTCTGATGAGTCTCGATTTCTGCTGCGACATTCGGATGGTAGGGTCAGAATTTGGCGTCAACAACATGAAAGCATGGATCCATCCTGCCTTGTATCAACGGTTCAAGCTGGTGGTGGTGGTGTCATGGTGTGGGGAATATTTTCTTGGCACTCTTTGGGCCCCTTGGTACCAATTGAGCATCGTTGCAACGCCACAGCCTACCTGAGTATTGTTGCTGACCATGTCCATCCCTTTATGACCACAATGTACCCAACATCTGATGGCTACTTTCAGCAGGATAATGCGCCATGTCATAAAGCTGGAATCATCTCAGACTGGTTTCTTGAACATGACAATGAGTTCACTGTACTCAAATGGCCTCCACAGTCACCATATCTCAATCCAATAGAGCATCTTTGGGATGTGGTGGAACGGGAGATTCGCATCATGGATGTGCAGCCGACAAATCTGCGGCAACTGTGTGATGCCATCATGTCAATATGGACCAAAATCTCTGAGGAATGCTTCCAGCACCTTGTTGAATCTATGCCACGAAGAATTGAGGCAGTTCTGAAGGCAAAAGGGAGTCCAACCCGTTACTAGCATGGTGTACCTAATAAAGTGGCCGGTGAGTGTAGTTTACAAGGCTGAAAAAAGTCATCTGCCCATCCAGTTCAGTCAGATATCCTGCAAGCTGATCCAGAGGAAAGCAGAAAGACCCCTGTGTGGTAGAGTCCAATTTTCTCCTCACTTTAGGGGGAAAAAATTCCTTCCCGACTCCAATCAGACAATCAGAAAAACTCCCTAGATCAACGACCCATCTCTAGTAACTATAGCCTATAATATTATTAACCTCCAGAAATACATCCAGGACCCTCTTGAACTCTTTTAGTGAATGCACCATCATCTCCTCAGGGCCCATTCACGCGACTGTGTGAACGGGTCTGCACCTATTCCGCAAAATTGTGGTGCGGGCCCGTTCAACTCTATGGTCGGCTCGTGATCTTGCCGAGACGGCCGTGGCTCCACAAGAAAATATAGAACATGTCCTATACTTGTCCGCAACAGTGGACAAGTATAGGCATCTTCAATGGGGCGCCCAGCCATGTGTTCCACACATTGCGGAACACATGCCGGGAGGCACCCATAGTATTGCAGGTCAGCATTATTGCGGACCTGCAATACTATGATCGTGTGAATGGGCCCTCAAGCAGAGAGTTCCATAGTCTCACTGCTCTTACCGTAAAGAATTCTGTAAAGAATCCTCTTCTATGTTTGTGTACAAACCATTTTTCCTCCAGACACAGAGGATGTCCCCTCGTCACAGTCCTGGGAATAAATAGATGATGGGAGAGATCTCTGTACTGACCCCTGATATGTTTATACATAGTTATTAGATCTCCCCTCAGTCGTCTTTTTTTCTAAAGTGAATAACCCTAAGTTTGATAATCTTTCTGGGTACTGTAGTCCATCCACTCCAGTTATTACTTTAGTTGCCCTCCTCTGAACCCTCTCCAGCTCTGCTATGTCTGCCTTGTACACAGGAGCCCCGAACTGTACACAGTACTCCATGTGTGGTCTGGCTAGTGATTTGTAAAGTGGCAGGACTATGTTCTCATCACGGGCATCTATGCCCCTTTTTATTTAACCCATTATCTTATTGGCCTTTGCAGCAGCTGCCTGACACTGGTTTCTACAGCTTAGTTTGTTGTTCCCTAAAATTCCTAGGTCCTTTCCCATTTTCAGTGTTACCCAGTGTTTTACCATTTAGTATGTACTGGTGACTTGCATGATTCCCATGTGCATAACCTTACATTTGTCAGTGTTAAACCTCATCTACCACTTTTCTGCCTAAGCCTCCAATCTATCCAGATTCATCTGTAGCAGTGTACTGTCCTCTTCTGTGTTAACTACTTTACGCAGTTTACGTAGTGTCATCTGCAAAAATTGATATTTTATTGAGCAAGCCTTCACACGATCATTAATAAATATATTGAAGAGAATAGGACCCAATACTGACCCCTGTGGTACACCACTAGTGACAGTGACCCAATCTGAGTGTGTACTATTAATAACCACCCTCTGTTTTCTATCACTGAGCCAGTTACTTACCCACATACAGACATTTTCTCCCAGTCCAAGCATTATTATTTTATATACTAACCTTTTATGTGGTAGAGTATCAAATGCTTTGGAGAAGTCAAGATATACAACATCCATTGATTCACTACGGTCAAGTCTAGTACTTACCTCCACATAGAAACTGATTAAATTACTTTGACATGACCGATCCCTCATGAAACCATGCTGATATGGAGTTATTTGCTTATTTTCATTAAGGTACTCCAAGATAGCATCTCTTAGAAAACCTTCAAACAGTTTACCCACAACAGATGTTAAACTTACCGGCCTATAGTTTCCGGGCTCTGTTTTTGGAACCCTTTTTGAATATTGGCACCACATTTGCTATGCGCCAATCCTGTGGAACACTCCCTGTCAGTATAGAGTCCTTAAATATTAGAAATAAGGGTCTGGCTATGATATTACTTAATTCTCATGGGATACGGGGGGAGGGTGTTACGCCATCTGGTCGCGGCAATTTGTTGATTTTAATCTTTTTAAGACACCGCTTTACTTCTTCCTGGGTCAGAAAGGCACTTTTAATGGGGAATTTACTGTTACATTCTGCATTTCATCTGACAGTTTATTTTCCTCAGTGAATACAGTGGAGAAAAAAAATATTTAACAGCTTTGCTTTCTCCTCATCGCTCTCTGCAACTCCCCCCTCTTACAAATTGTGGAGGAACACAGGAAGATACCCTGGCATATCCAATAATACAGGGTGGGCCATTTATATGGATACACCTAAATAAAATGGGAAGGGTTGGTGATATTAACTTCCTGTTTGTGGCACATTAGTATATGGGAGGGGAGAAACTTTTCAAGATGGGTGGTGACCATGGAGGCCATTTTGAAGTCGGCCATTTTGGATCCAACTTTAGTTTTTTCAATGGGAAGATGGTCATATGACATTATACTTATTGAGAATTTCACAAGAAAAACAATGGTGTGCTTGGTTTTAACGTAACTTTATTCTTTCATAAGTTATTTACAAGTTTCTGACCACTTATAAAATGTGTTCAAAGTACTGCCCATTTTGTTGGATTGTCAATGCAACCCTCTTCTCCCACTCTTCACACACTGATAGCAACACCACAGAAAAAATGCTAGCACAGGCTTCCAGTATCCGTAGTTTCTGGTGCTGCACATCTCGTATCTTCACAACATAGACAATTGCCTTTAGATGACCCCAAAGATAAAAGTCTAAGGGGGTCAGATTGGGAGACCTTGGGGGCCATTCAACTGGCCCACGACGACCAATCCACTTTCCATGAAACTGTTAATCTAGGAATGCTCGGACCTGAAACCCATAATGTGGTGGTGCACAATCTTGCTGGAAAAACTCAGGGAACGTGTCAGCTTCAGTGCATAGAGAGGGAAACACATCATCATGTAGCAGTTGAGAGAAAATGCAAAGGCTGCTACTAGAGATATATACAAAAAAGGACTCCATATTTTTCATAAAGATTATTTAAAATTATTTTAGCTCAAAATGAGTACAATGCTATAATAAAAAAATTGCCCCAAAAGTGTACATAGCCTTTTAAAAGGTTCCAATATTATTGATGCCAGCAGTTTAAACATTAAAGGCTATATTGAGTTGTTTTGAGGGCTCACCAAATTTAAACTTTATACAAGTTGTATACTGAATACTTTACATTGTATCTTCAGTGTTGTCCCATTAAAAGATAAAATTAAATATTTACAAAAATGTCAGGGCTATACTCACTTTTATGAGGTACTGTATATCTTTATCCATTAAAGATCTGGGAGAAATTAGTAGATATGTTCCTATGCAAAGTTAATGAAATCTGCAAATACATTTAGTTTTCTTTTTTGCACCATTTTACTTATTTTCCTTCTTTGTTCCCTGGGTGTTTATAATTGGTTTCCATGGGATACGGCCACATGTGCCATCCTGCAGTGATGGCTAAGCATGCGCATTAGTGATAAACCTGGCTAGATTCTCAGGAGCACGCCTGGTATGATCATGCGCAGTAGCTCCCGGCCACCTATCTGCATCTACTTCAGTAGGACGGCTCTGAGGACCTGTTCAGCAGCCTCAGAGACATTTTTTTGAGCTCTGCTTGGCAGTAAAGTAAAAGAAATAAGAACAGTAGAGTCCTTGTCAGGGCTGTCAGTGTGCTCTGATGTTATCACACTGTTATCTGTATGTAAACAGCTTTCAGTGTGCATGGAAAAGCGGAGGCGAAGCTGATACAAGGAGTGGGCTACAGCCAAGGGAAGGGAGCCTTTGACATCCTCCTCTCTGCACTGGATTTCTACTTCAGTGCTCACCAGGCAGCTGATATAATTGTGATATATGTACAGCACGCAGTGTTAAGCAGCAGGCAAAGGATGAGCTGCGGAGAATGAGAGCTCAGAAAGCACATTGTTATATGTATATGAAAGATTATCTGGGGTTTAGACGTGTATGGCATGTATCCTGTCTATATACTGTATATACTCAGCATATCTCTCCGTTACTCCCTGTTTAGTCCCTGTTATCACGCTTTGCAACCTCCAGACCCTGCACACTTTACTGTATGGCAACATCAGGAACACACACCCAGATCTCTGCATATAATCATGTTATAACATAGCTCTGCCCACATAACAAGCACAGCAGGGGAAGCAGGAGCAGAAAGGCAATAAAATGTTTTGGTTATTAATGTCTAAAAATTTATATATACATGAAAAGGTCTTAGATTACTGTTTTCAATGGTTAAAAGTCGAGGTCTGATGTCAACTATCATCAAAACTACTAATAAAACAGTGCTAGTTTCCTCTTTTGGTGACAAAAATGTAGATGTAGTAGATTTCTATGCCACTACCCCATCTCTCTTTTATTAAGGTAAAATCTCACCTTTGTATTTAAAGCTTATATCTAACACATCAAGGAAAGTTCAACTGGAATTTTCACACTTGCAAAAGTTCTGCATGTCACATAAACCATTAGTACAATTAAGTGTATGTCATAGGCATAAAAGTCGAATACAATATGTACTGTAGATCATAGTCTAAATTTAAAAAGCAGTTTGGTGGAAAGAAAATATGGTCTTATGCATATAGCCATCAGCCATATTAAGGCACTTTATAAGATCTTAGCTATACAGGACCATTATCCAGCACTCCTAGCAGTCTACGTGACCATACTGTATGTTTTGCTGACAAGAGAAAGACTTCAGGCTCGGAAACTTTTTAAGAGAGGCTTTTAACAACTACACTTCATAGGAAGGTTAATAATATGATTTTATTAAATATAATAAGTAGTATATATAAAGCAATATAATGTTCTTCTTTTGCACTTATCTATATACAAAGGATAAAGAACATAATACACAATTACATAAACGCTTCAACTTCAACACTTCCTTACTAAATCCAGAATGAAGGTTCTTACGATACATTATGTATTTAGTTATCATCATCTGACAGCAACTTATCAGCTGGGAAGCCTGTTTTAGTGAAAGCAGAGTCTCGATCAGGGAAACACAGATTAGGTCCATATGCAAGGTGTCCCCCAATAGGATGAGATTCTGACCTCTTCCCAGAAGGGGTAAAGCTTTATACAGATTAAACAATGAACCCCACTCCCTATTGGAAAGTAACCAGGACATGCACAGTAGAAAGGGTCACTGTGTACCTCCATTCTGGACCCTGGAGCGGAGCAGGCCATTCTGAGATTGTTTTCTCGTCCCATATTGTGCTTCACGACAGTACTAAATTTTTGGAAAAATATTTCATTTTTATTTATAAAAAAAAATACCAAATTTACCAAAAATTTGAAAAAAAATTCCAAATTTCAATTTCTCTACTTTCAAAATACATAGTAATACCTCAAAAAATAGTTATTATTTTACATTCCCCATATGTCTACTTTATGTTGGCATCATTTTATAAATGTTATTTTACTTTTTTAGGACGTTAGAGGGCTTAGAAGTTTAGAAGACATTTTTCAAATCTTCACCAAATTTTCCAAAACCATTTTTTTAAGCACCAATTCAGATATAAAGTGATTTTGAGGGGCTTACATAATGAAACCCACCCATAAATGACCCCATTTTAGAAACTACACCCCTCAAATTATAAAAAACCGCTGTTACAAACTTTGTTAACTCTTGAGGTGTTCCACAAGAATTAAAGGAAAATGGAGGTGAAATTTCAAAATTTCACTTTTTTGGTAGATTATTCATGTTAATAATTTTTTTCTTGCAACACAGTAAGGGTTAACAGCAAACTAAACCTCAATATACATTGCTCTGATTCTGCAATTTACAGAAATACCCCATATGTGGTGGTAAACGTCTCTATGGGTTTGTGGCAGTGGTCAGAAGTAAAGGAGCACCATATAGATTTTGGAGGCAGATTTTGCTAGAATAGCACCATTTTGTAATTGAGAGACCCTGACGTACCCCTACAGTGGAAACCCTCAAAAAGTGACCCCATTTTGGAAACTACACCCTTCAACGAATATATTATATTTCTTCCAATAAAATGTTGCTTTAGCCCCCAATTTTTTTATTTTCATAAGGGGTAACAGGAGAAAAGCACCCCATAATTTGTTACCCATTTTCTCCTGAATACGGCAACACCCCATATGTTGTGGTAAACTGATGTGGGGGCACATGGCAGGACTCAAAACAGAAGGAGGGCCACTTGGTATTACACTTTTTGTGAGTCAAGGTGAAAAAAAATAGCTGTTTTGGCATGGCTTTTTTTTTTAAATTTTTTACAGCATTCACCAGAGAGGGCAAATCATGTGATATTTTTATAGATCAGGTTGTTATGGATGTGGCGATACCCAATATGTCTAACTTTTTTATTTTTGGAAAGTTTTACACATTAGATTTATTTTTGAACAGAATAAAATCTTTTTTTTGTGTTGCCATATTCAGAGAGCCATATTTTTTTTTATTTTTTGGGCGATTGTCTCAGGTAGGGTATCATTTTTGCGGGACAAGATGATGGTTTGATTGGTACAATTTTGGGTTAAATACGCCTGTTTGATCGCCTGCTATTACACTTTTTGTGAGGCAAGAGGGAAAAAAATGGTTGTTTTGGCATAGTTTTTTTTTTATTTTTTGCAGCATTCACCTGGGGGACCATCTCATGTAATATTTTTATAGAGCAGGTTGTTACGGACGTGGCGATACCAAATATGTCTAACTTTTTTATTTTTGGAAAGTTTTACACAGATTTATTTTTGAACAGTATAAAAAAATTTTTGTGTTGCCATTTTCAGAGAGCCATATTTTTTTATTTTTACGGCGATTGTCTCAGGTAGGGTATCATTTTTGCGGGACAAGATGACGGTTTGATTGGTACCATTTTGGGTTAAATACGCCTTTTTGATCACCTTTTATTGCACTTTTTGTAAGGGAAGGTGACCAAAAATGGCTTTTTTGGCACTGTTTTTTTTTTTTTTTTTTTTTACTGCGTTCACCTGGCGGGGTGCATGATGTAATATTTTTATAGAGCCGGTCGATACGGACGCAGTGATACCTAATATGTATACTTTGCTTTTTTCCCCTTTTTTATACAATTTTTTTTTTACTTTATTTTGAAAAAAGTGTACTTTTTTTTAACTTGAAACTTTTATTTTTTGTAAAACTTTATTTTTTTTCACTTTTTTCACTTTTTTTTCCACTTTATTTAACCTTTGGGGGTCTGAACCCCTTTACAATGCATTACAATACTTCTGTATTGTAATGCATTGGCTGTAAGTGTATTACTCAATGTAATACACTTACATCCTGCTAGGAAGGCATCGGTCTGCTATCCAAGCCATCGGATCCCGGTCACAGCAGCGCGGGGACCCGATGGAACCCCCTTCCTCCCATCCGCATCGCATGTGCCGCGGTCAGCGCTTACCGCGGCACATCGAGGGTTAATACGCCCGCATCAGTGAAAACACCGATGCGGGCGTACGCAGCAGGGATCCGGCTACTGGGCACAGCCGGTCCCCCGCAGCTGATCGGGCGGGCGCAGCTCCTGCACCCGCCCGATCAGTGCGCCATACTAGCAACTCATGTCCCGCAGAGGAAGGGGGGGGTTAAACTATTTTTTTTTGGAAATGTTGCAGGCTATATATATATCTCTTAATAATATAAAAATGAGTTTCTGTCTGTCTGTCTGTTCTCTATGCGCGACCAAACTACTGGACCGATTTTCACCAAATTCGGCACACAGGTACATCAGGTGTCCGGGAAGGTTTTAGACCAGGTCTCATCTCTCTAGGACATACCGTTCCTGGGATATTCCCAAAATATGATCTCCATTAGCCAACATTACAACTGGGAACTTTGGTTTTAAACTCCAACTGCCATTCTCTGCAAAGGCACGCACAGGGAGGGCAGGTTTCCATAACAACCAGGTAATTATCAGCAGCTGAGGATCTCATCCATTTCTATTCACTGACACTGTTAACCCCTTCGCGCCCAGCGCCGTACATGTACGGCGCTGGGGCGATGCGGGCACATGGCGCCCGCTCGCGGGTGCGGCGGGCGTCATGGCCGGCAAGTCTCTGCTGTTTCTAACAGCAGAGACTTGCCGCTACTTACCGCCATCGGCGGCGTCTTCCTGGTTGATTAGATGCCATGATCACACGTGATCACGGCATCTAGTTGCGTTTCAACCCGGAAGCATTCGCTTATGGGTGGTGTACAGACACCCCGTGTGGCCAATCGGGGTGTCTGTACACCATATGAAAACTGTAATCCTCGCTGGTGAGGATTACAGTTTTCAAAGTGCAATTCTTATTGTGGCCACTAGATGGCAGGCCAGGATAAGAATGAGCAATCCATGGATTTCTGAGTCTATAAAATCCATAATTGCTCATAAAGAAAAAAAAAAAAAGCCACAATATATAAGCCCATATTTGAGCTTTCTAATAGTAAAAAAAAATTTTTAAAAAAATGTTAAAAAATATATAAAAAATAAAAAAGATGTAAAAGTTCAAATCACCCCCCTTTCCGTATAAGTACAAAATAAATACCTAAATAACAATAAATATAGACATCATGGGTATCACCGTGACCGAAAACGCCCGTACTTTTAAAATATATAAAAAAAATTCCAATACGGCGAATTGTGTGGCGGAAAAAAGCGTCCAAATGGCGATTTGCCGTTTTTTGTCGCTTTTTTTTTCTAAAAAAAATTAAATAAAAAGTGATCAAAAAGTCATACACACCCCAGAATGGTATCAATAAAAACTTCAGATCGTCCCGCAAAAAATGAGCCCCCATACAGCTCTGTACACATAAATACCAAAAAGTTATAGGGGTCAAGATTTGACAAGGAAAAAAAAAAAAAGGGCAACTTTCTAATTATTTTATCACTATGAAAACGCAGGAAAAACTATACATATTAGGTATTGCCGGATTTGTACTGACCAGTAGAATGAAAGTAACGGATCAGTTTTAATGCACATCGAACACTGTAAATAAGAAACCCGTAGAACTGTAGCGGAATAGCGTTTTCTTTGCAATTCCACCCGGTTTGGAATTTTTTTCCCGCTTCCCACTACACCGTATGCAATATTAAATGGTGGCGTTGGAAAGCACAACTTGTCCCGCAAAAAACAAGCCCTCATACAGCTATGTGAACAGAAAAATAAAAAAGTTATGGCTGTTTGAAGGCAGGGAGCGCAAAACGAAAATGCAGAACCGAAAAAAGCTCCGGGCGCGAAAGGGTTAAAGGTATTCCAGTTACCATAAATATAACTTATGTTTTTTTCTATTACTACAGTTCAGTAGTAATAAAAGATGTTTTCCTCCACTGCTGTCTATTGCATGGGCTCATAAATAAGCATGGTATTGACCTTTAATTCACGCCACCCTAAAAGAAGTACTTAAAACCCCCGCCACAGGTCTCACTAAGCCACACCCCCAACTCCATCAGGCCACACCCCCTTTCACTCCGCAGCCAACAGAGATTGAAAAAATAAAGGTAAAAATCAACTTCTGTCAGCTGCAGGGATGGGTGGGAGGTTGACTTTCTTTCTGCAACAACACACACAAACATTAAATAAAATAGATTAAATACACCCTTGCGAAGCGTCTTGCTAATCCACGACCCCGACTCTGTCAGGTCACGCCTCCTCCCACTCCGCAGCCAGTGGGAATTGAAAAAATGAAGGTAAAAATAAACTTCTGTTTGCTGCAGGGGTGGGAGGGTGAATTTCTCTCTGCAACGACACACAAAAATTTTAGATGAAATAGACTAATTATAGACTACAACCGTTCGAAGCCTTTTGCTAAGCCATGCCCCATCTCTGTCAGGCCACGCCCCCTCTCACTCCGCAGCCATTCTGCAACGACACACAGAAACATTAAATGAAATAGATTAAATGCACCTATGCGAAGCGCTTTGCTAAGCCACGCCCCGACTCTGTAAGGCCATGCCCCCTCCCACTCCACAGCCAACAGGGATTGAAAAAATAAAGGTAAAAATCAACTTCTGTCAGCTGCAGGGATGGGTGGGAGGTTGACTTTCTTTCTGCAACGACACACGGAAACATTAAATGAAATAGATTAAATACACCCATGTGAAGCGTCTTGCTAATCCACGCCCCCGACTCTGTCAGGTTACGCCCCCTCCCACTCCGCAGCCAACGGGGATTGAAAAAATAAAGGTAAAAATAAAAAATTCTGTTTGCTGCAGGGGTGGGAGGGTGAATTTCTCTCTGCAACGACACACAAAAATTGTAGATGAAATTGACTAATTTTAGACTACGACCATTCAGTACTAATAAAAGATTTTTTTTTCCACTGCTACAACTACAACTGTTCGAATCGTCTTGCTAAGTCACGCCCCCAACTCTGTCAGACCACGCCCCCCCCACTCTGCAGCCATTCTGCAACGACACACAGAAACATTAAATGAAATAGATTAAATCACCTATGCGAAGCGCTTTGCTAAGCCACACCCCCAACTCTGTCAGGTCATGCCCCCTCCCACTCCGCAGCCAACAGGGATTGAAAGAATGAAGGGAAAAAATCAACTTCTGTCAGCTGCAGGGGTGGGAGGGAAGTTGGATTTCTTTCTGCAACAACATACAGAAACATTAAATGAAATAGATTAAATATACCCGTGCAAAGCAATGTTTTCTTCCACCGTTACCCATGGCGTGTCCTCATAAATTACCATGGCATCGACCTGTAATTCTGGCCACCATCAAAAGAAGGACTTAAAACCCCACCCCAGGTCTTGCAACGTCACGCCCCCGACTCAGTCAGGCCATGACCCTTCCCACTCCGCAGCCAATGGAGATTGAACAATTGAAGGTAAAAATCAACATCTGTCAGCTGCAGGGATGGGAGGGAGGATGACTTTCTCTCTGCAACGACACACAGAAACATTAAATGAAATAGATTAAATATACCCGAGCAAAGCAATGTTTTCTTTCACTGCTACCCATTGTGTTTCCTCAAATTACCATGGCATTAACCTATAATTCAGGCCACCCTGAAATGAAGGACTTAACCCCCCCCCCCGTGTCCCATTAAACCACACCCCCTCCTACTCCACAGCCAATAGGGATTGAAAAAATGAAGGTAAAAATCAATTTCTGTCAGCTGCATTGACTTTCTGTCTGCAACGACACACAAAAACATTAAATAAATAGATGAAATATACCCAGGCGAAGCCGGGTCTTTCTTCTAGTATATATATATAGTTCAGAAGGTGTGAGCAGCACCGCATACAAACGTTAAGATGGTGTGCCAGCGGCTGAGGGATTTTTTGTTAAATATATACTATATATAAATATGAAACAAAGATGTCAGTAAACACAAATGGGTTTAGAAGAGTCAGACACAGGAAAAATGTCGATTGGGAGACTGCCTTCTGACTTTTCTATGCCCGTTTCAATTTGATCGACAGGTCTCTCTCCTCTATCTATCAAGGAAAACCTGGAGGTAACATGATTGTAATGGGGAGCCAGCGGCACGCTTCCTCCCTACAGCGCCGCCGGTCTCCCGAGTCTGTTCAGGAGCAAGGACGCAGCCTGCGACCTCATCTCCATGGCGATAGGAAGGAGGAGGAGTCGGCTGCGGACGGACTCCTCGTATCCCTAGCAACCCAGGGGAGGGGAAGACCCTGCAAGCAATGCTTCATAAGGGCGGCCGGCGTCCTCCATCTCCTGGACAACAAGCAGCAGGGGAGCTGAGCGCCGAATCCCATGAGTCGGCGCTCAGGTGTATTGAGGTTTCTGATTTGGGTCACGTGACGCTGGCCACGTCACATGACTCATCTGCTGGGCCTATTTAAACAAGCAGCCTGCTGGCCACAGGTTGCCTGCGATTGGTCTTTTTACCTGAGCTTGCGATTATGAACTGCTGTGACTACTGTGCTTGACTTCAGCTTTTTAATTTGAACTCTCGGCTTTGACCGCGGCTCGTGTCTTTTACTTTGCTTCTGTTTGGTCCCCTGCTTTTGTGACGTGACTTCCTGGTTTGACTTTGGCTTGGCGAAATTGTTATATTGTGTGTGTTCTGTCTTTTGTTTATTGTATTCTCCTGTTGTGCCCCCTCCCTGTACGCCAAAGTACCTAGGTTAGGGACTGTCGACAAGTTGCATGCTGTTGCCGTGAAAGTAGGCAGGTTCAGTGGTAGGGTTGAGTTCAGGGATGCACATACCACTGAACTGTGACAATGATATTGGGCTTCCTACAGTACTTAATAGCCATTCTGCAATTCTCATTTTTCAAGAATCATCTATTGTTTTAAATATGGTTGAGTGAATAAACTTAACGAAGTGGATTTCAATCTGAATTTCACAAAGCCAAATTTCCTTGCATTTAGTGGTAATGAATAGAGATGAGCGAGCATACTTGTCCGAGCTTGGTGCTCGTTCGAGTATTACAGTACTCGTAAGTGCTCGCTGCTCGGACGAGTATCTCACCATGCTCAAGGAAATGGCAACTTCCGCATTGTGCATTTTTGGCGCCTATGAACTCAGCCAATCACAAGCCAGGAGACTCTACGGTACACCCAGCATCACGTGGGCACCCTTACATGTCGATAGCAGGTGTTGGCTGGCCTGATCAGGTGACCCTGGAATATGCTAGTGACTGCCTGTGGTGCTCGGCTCAGATGCTGTCTGGATGTCGTTAGGGATAGAGCTGCTGCGTTTCAGAGAGAGTGTTAGGGCCTGCATTTAGTTCTTTGTTAGGCAGGAGTGATCTCAAAAGAACCCAACAGCCCTTCTAAGGGCTAGAGATGAGCGAGTAGTGAAATATTCGAAAGTTCGAAATTCGATTCGAATAGACCGCGAAATTCGACTATTCTACCGAATATCGAATCCCATTAAAGTCTATGGGAAAAAAATGCTCGCCACTTGGAAATCTCAATTCGACCACTTGGAGGTCACCAAGTCCACCCTGAAACCTCAGAAAAGGATGCCAACACTGCTGGAATGCAACTGGGACAGCAGGGGAAGCATGTCTGGGTGCATATAACGCGCCCAAGTCGCACTATTACGCCACTATCACTGCCTCTCAACAATACACTCCAAAGACAATGTAACCTCTCTGTAAAGTGAGACCATACAAG
The DNA here is from genome assembly GCA_900303285.1 of Rhinella marina. NCBI lineage: Eukaryota > Metazoa > Chordata > Amphibia > Anura > Bufonidae > Rhinella > Rhinella marina. The sequence continues at coordinate 5,634 of ONZH01022255.1, read as the reverse complement.
GAAACCTTCTTTCCTCTACATTGCCATGGACCCCAAGCCAAACTAGACAAAAAAGAAGATAAAATTCTGCACCCCTTAAAATCACGTTGCCTATGACAACCACAGATGGCATAGGCAAAGGGGAAAGCAAATAGACCCCACCCCTAATTGTCATTGTGTGTGTGTGTGAGATGTGGTCAGACATGTCTTCTTTAAAATGTAAAAACAACTCAAACACATGCAGAAGCCTTAAAATGCCCAAATTGTTGGCGCTTGAGATGTCAGTGACCCGAACTGGCCCAGTGTCATGTCTAGCAGGTAAAGCAGTGGGGATGTTGAGGGATACGTAGGACCGCAAAAGGCAGGAAGAGGCCGTGGGCTGGCCAGAGGCTCATGGAAAATTTTGTGGAGGCCCAAGAGGTGAGACCTGTTAAAAATTTTGTGGAGGCCCAAGAGGTAAGACCTGTTAAAAATTTTGTGGAGGCCCAAGAGGTGAGACCTTGATAAAATTTTGTGGAGGCCCAAGAGGTGAGACCTGTTAAAAATTTTGTGGAGGCCCAAGAGGTGAGACCTTGATAAAATTATGTGGAGGCCCAAGAGGTGAGACCTGTTAAAAATTTGTGGAGGCCCAAGAGGTGAGACCTGTTAAAAATTTTGTGGAGGCCCAAGAGGTGAGACCTTGATAAAATTTTGTGGAGGCCCAAGAGGTGAGACCTGTTAAAAATTTTGTGGAGGCCCAAGAGGTGAGACCTTGATAAAATTATGTGGAGGCCCAAGAGGTGAGACCTGTTAAAAATTTTGTGGAGGCCCAAGAGGTGAGACCTGTTAAAAATTTTGTGGAGGCCCAAGAGGTGAGACCTTAATAAAATTTTGTGGAGGCCCAAGAGGTGAGACCTCTTAAACATTTTGTGGAGGCCCAAGAGGTGAGACCTGTTAAAAATTTTGTGGAGGCCCAAGAGGTGAGACCTCTTAAACATTTTGTGGAGGCCCAAGAGGTGAGACCTGTTAAAAAATTTTGTGGAGGACCAAGAGGTGAGACCTTGATAAAATTTTGTGGAGGCCCAAGAGGTGAGACCTCTTAAACATTTTGTGGAGGCCCAAGAGGTGAGACCTCCTAAACATTTTGTGGAGGCCCAAGAGGTGAGACCTCTTAAACATTTTGTGGAGGCCCAAGAGGTGAGACCTCTTGAACATTTTGTGGAGGCCCAAGAGGTGAGACCTCTTAAAAATTGTGTGGAGGCTAAAGAGGTGAGACCTGTTAAAAATTTTGTTGAGGCCCAAGAGGTGAGACCTTGATAAAATTTTGTGGAGGCCCAAGAGGTGAGACCTCTTAAACATTTTGTGGAGGCCCAAGAGGTGAGACCTCTTAAACATTTTGTGGAGGCCCAAGAGGTGAGACCTCTTAAACATTTTGTGGAGGCCCAAGAGGTGAGACCTCTTAAAATTTTGTGGAGGCCCAAGAGGTGAGACCTCTTAAAATTTTGTGGAGGCCCAAGAGGTGAGACCTCTTAAACATTTTGTGGAGGCCCAAGAGGTGAGACCTCTTAAACATTTTGTGGAGGCCCAAGAGGTGAGACCTCTTAAACATTTTGTGGAGGCCCAAGAGGTGAGACCTCTTAAACATTTTGTGGAGGCCCAAGAGGTGAGACCTCTTAAACATTTTGTGGAGGCCCAAGAGGTGAGACCTCTTAAACATTTTGTGGAGGCCCAAGAGGTGAGACCTCTTAAACATTTTGTGGAGGCCCAAGAGGTGAGACCTCTTAAACATTTTGTGGAGGCCCAAGAGGTGAGACCTCTTAAAATTTTGTGGAGGCCCAAGAGGTGGAGACCTTGATAAAATTTTGTGGAGGCCCAAGAGGTGAGACCTCTTAAACATTTTGTGGAGGCCCAAGAGGTGAGACCTCTTAAACATTTTGTGGAGGCCCAAGAGGTGAGACCTCTTAAACATTTTGTGGAGGCCCAAGAGGTGAGACCTCTTAAACATTTTGTGGAGGCCCAAGAGGTGAGACCTCTTAAACATTTTGTGGAGGCCCAAGAGGTGAGACCTCTTAAAATTTGTGGAGGCCCAAGAGGTGAGACCTCTTAAACATTTTGTGGAGGCCCTTAACATTTGGAGCCAGGTGAGACCTCTTAAACATTTTGTGGAGGCCCAAGAGGTGAGACCTCTTAAAATTTTGTGGAGGCCCAAGAGGTGAGACCTCTTAAACATTTTGTGGAGGACCCAAGAGGTGAGCCATAAATATATAAATTTTTCTTATTTACGGAGCAATTCTACGGCGGTTAAGGAGGAGGAGGTGGAGGAGGAAATGGCACTTCATACAGATGGCACTTCACTTTTGGCTGCTTTCCACTGTTGGAGAAGCAAAGTCCGGGTCAATCCACTTGCTGTTCATTTTGATTAGCGTCAGCCTGTCGGCACTGTCGGTTGACAGGCGGCTGCGCTTATCGGTTATAATGCCCCCGGCTGCGCTGAACACCCTTTCTGATAGCACGCTGGCGGCAGGGCAGGCAAGCACCTCCAAGGCGTACAGGGACAGTTCCAGCCACGTGTCCAACTTGGAGACCCAGTAAGTGTAGGACGCCGAGGGATCGGGGAGGACAGGGGTACGGTCTGCCAGGTACTCCCGCAACATCCGCCGATACTTGTCCCTCCTGCTGATAGCGGGCCCCGCAGTGATGGAAGTTGCACGAGGGGGTGCCATGAACGTGTCCCACACCTTGGAGAGTGTTCCCCTGGTGGCTGTGGGCCTGATCGATGTTGTGGGACTCTGGGAGACCCTCTCCTCTCTGCCGCCAGCGATGGTGGGTGGGAAAATCTCCATCATGTTCTGCACGAGTTCCCTCTGGTATTCCAGCAATCGATTCGTCCTCTCCTCTACCGGAATAAAAGAAGAGACGTTATCTTTATACCGGGGGTCCAGGAGTGCGAAGACCCAGTACAGTTTGTTCTCCACTATCCGGACAACACGTGTGTCCCGGGAAAAGCAGCCCAGCATGAAGTCAGCCATGTGTGCCAGACTCTGAATAGGCATGACCTCACTGCCCCCACCAGAAGGATCACTTGCCATTTCCTCCTCTTCCTCTTCCGCCTCCTCTCCGCCCCATCCGCGCTGAACCAATGGGACGCACACAGCCTGACTGCTACCCTCGCCGCCAGCATCCTCCTCCTCTTCCACAGCCACCTCCACGTCGTCCTCCTCCTCCTCATCCTCCTCCTCCTCCTGCAACTGCCACCGAGAAGCAGACAAAAGTGTGGTCTGACTGTGTAGCTCCGTTGCGTCTCCTCCTACCCCCGTCTCCTCTGCGTGCAATGCGTTCTCCCTTATTGCGATGAGTGATTCTTTAAGGACGCATAGGAGCGGGATGGTTACGCTCACTATAGCGTCCTCGCTGCTGACCTTCTTGGTGGACTCCTCAAAGATACGCAGTACATCGCATATGTCTGCCATCCATGGCCACTCGTGGTTGGCAAACTGAGGGAGCTGAGTTGGAGGCACGCGTGGATTCATAATCTGGTACTCCATCAATGCTCTCTGCTGCTCACACACCCTGGCCAACATGGAATAGGTGGAATTCCAGCGAGTCGGCAGGTCGCACAACAGCCGATGTTCAGGCAAATGGAGGCGTTGCTGGAGTTTTTTTAAGCTAGCAGCAGCTACAGTTGACTTCCGAAAGTGAGCGCACAAGCGCCGCACTTTCACCAGTAGCTCTGCCAGGTTGGGGTAAGTCTTTAGAAATTTTTGGACTACCAGATTAAAAACGTGGGCCAGGCATGGTACGTGATTGAGTTCGGCAAGCTCCAGAGCCGCCACCAGGTTACGGCCGTTATCGCACACGACCATGCCTGGTCCTAGCTGCAGCGGCGACAGCCACATCTCCGTCTGCTGCAATATGGCGTCCCTCACCTCTGGGGCGCTGTGCTTCCTGTCGCCCAAGCTGATGAGCTTAAGCACCGCCTGCTGACGTCTCCCCGCGCCAGTGCTGCAACGCTTCCAGCTAGCGGCTGAGGGCGATGTTAAGGCAGAGGAGGAGGAGGAGGAGGAAGAGGAGGGGGGTGTATCAGAACCCATGCTGGCAATCTTGGGCGGGGGTGGTAGGTAGGCCGTCTCTGTTTGCGACCCCGTCCCCGCTTCCACAACATTCACCCAGTGTGCCGTCAAAGAAATGTATCGTCCCTGGCCGCAAGCGCTTGTCCACGAGTCGGTGGTCAAGTGGACCTTTGCGCTGACTGCGTACCTCAGGGCCTGCCTGATGTTACGCGACACGTGCTGGTGCAGGGCGGGGACGGCACTCCAGGAAAAGTAGTGGCGGCCTGGGACGGAATAGCGAGGTGCGGCAGCCGCCATCAGGTCGCGGAAGGCCTGCGTCTCCACAAGCCTAAACGGCAACATCTCCAGGGCCAGCAGTTTGGAGATGTGGCAGTTTAAGGCTTGGGCTTGGGGGTGACTCGAGGCGTACTTCCGCCTGCGGTCGAACGCCTGCGAGATGGACAGTTGTTGGGACGAGGAGTGTGAAGGTGCAGGCGAAGAGGCGGGGGAAGGGGAGGCTGAAGGAGAAGGCCCCAAAGTAGCCGAGGCAGAGGCAGATGTGGAGGTGTCCTGGCTGGAGGTCTGGACCGCAGTGGCAGCACACAACAAAGGGGAAGAGGCAGTGGCAGCAAGACCGGGCGCAGGTTGTATTGCGTTTGCTCTCTCCCACTCAGCCCAGTGCTTGACTTCCAAGTGACGCCGCATGCCTGAGGTGGTCAGATTGCTCTTCTCAGAGCCCCTACTCAGTTTTGAGTGGCAGAGTGTGCAAACCGCGCTCAGTTTGTCATCCGCACAAACATTAAAAAATCTCCACACCACAGAAGTACGAGGCCTCGATGGGGGAGCTTCGCGCGACTGCCCGCTGCCGGGAACAGCTTCGGCCCTGCTGGCTGTGGCCTCACTTCTCTGTCTGGACTGTCCTCTGCCTATGGACATCCCTCTGCCTGTGGACATCCCTCTGCCTCTGGACATCCCACTGCCTCTGGACATCCCTCTGCCTCTTGCTGCCTTTTTCGGTGCTGCGCAGACCACCACCTCTCCACTGCTTTCCTCGCTGGACATCACCCCTGGCCAAGTGGGGTCGGTCATTTCGTCATTCACCACCTCCTCTTCCACTTCCTCACTCTGCTCCTCCTGCTGCCCACTGGACATTCCAACAGCCTCCCTTGATGGCAACTGCGTCTCATCATCATCATCGCTCATGATAACAGATGCTGGCTCAGGTCCACATCAGCAGGAGATGGCGAAAACTCAAGTGTTTGGGCATTCACTACAAACAAATTCCTCTGCTAGCTCCTGGGATTCTTCCGGCACATCTGAAAAAGGACCCGAAAAGAGCTCCTGGGAGGGGTCAATGGTGGGATGACTCTGTTGGCCAGGTGTGTAGGAAGGAGGGTCAGAGTGAGACTGTGTGGATGACTGGCTGGTGGACAACTGTGTGGAAGCGCTATTGGCTATCCATTGCACCACCTGTTCAACCTGCTCAGGCCTCAACAGCGGTGTAACCCGCCCCCTGCTTAACTGTCCCATAAAGGCAGGGATTCTGGATGAGCGGGATCCTGGCTGACCCTCACCAGCACGCATTGTATCCCCATGGCTTCAACATGCCCCAAGCATTTCCGCGCCC
>ONZH01022254.1:0-84775 GCA_900303285.1 Rhinella marina | reverse complement strand
CACAGAAGGACTTGTTGCTCATCAACAGAACCTCGAGCTCCTTGACATTGTGGACCAGGAATTTGCGGAACCCTGTGGGCAGCATGTGTTTGATCTTCTTGTTGCTACCGTACCCAATGTTGGGCAATATAGATACGCAGGTAATATTATTTTTCACACCTATCCCAAAAAAAAAAATTTACGCAGTTTGCGCAAATAAAACTGGAAACTGGAACTGGAGAGAGGGCCTGTAGGTGGACCTCCGGAAAAATTGTTTGGAGAGAGGGCCTGTAGGTGGACCTCCGGAAAAATTGTTTGGAGAGAGGGCCTGTAGGTGGACCTCCGGAAAAATTGTTTGGAGAGAGGGCCTGTAGGTGGACCTCCGGAAAAATTGTTTGGAGAGAGGGCCTGTAGGTGGACCTCCGGAAAAATTGTTTGGAGAGAGGGCCTGTAGTGGGCCCTCCGGAAAAATTGTTTGGAGAGAGGGCCTGTAGGTGGACCTCCGGAAAAATTGTTTGAAGAGAGGGCCTGTAGGGGGACCTCCTGAAAAATTGTGGTAAAAGAGTGCCAGTTGGACCTCTAAAAATGGCGTTTTTTTTAGTCAGCGTTAGGCAAAGACGACATGGAGGAGGAGGAGTAGGAGGAGTAGAGAAGAGGAATCGGATACATAAGTAATGTTAATCTTTAGCTGCTTTCCCCCGGAGGAGATTTGAATTCCGGTGAAATCCAGGCTTTGTTCATTTTAATAAGCGTCAGCCTGTCAGCGCTGTCAGTTGACAGGCGTGTACGCTTACCGGTGATGACGCCACCAGCTGCACTGAATACCCGCTCTGACAGCACGCTAGCGGCAGGGCAGGCCAGCACCTCCAAGGCGTACAGCGCCAGTTCAGGCCACGTGTCCAGCTTTGAAACCCAGTAGTTGTATGGAGCAGAGTGATCGCTACGGACGTTGGTATGGTCAGCTAGGTACTCCCTCACCATCTTTCTGTACAGCTCCCCCCTACTCTGCCTAGACTGGGGACAGGTGACAGTGTCTTGCTGGGGTAACATAAAACTGGCAAAGGCCTTGGAGAGCGTTCCCCTGCCAGTGCTGGACAAGCTGCCTGCTCGGCTCCTCTCCCCCGCTACTTGGCCCACAGAACCATGCCCTCTGCCACTAGCGGCATTAGATGGGAAGAATTGTTTCAGCTTGTGCACCAGGGCCTGTTGATATCTATTCACTCTCATACTCCTTTCCTCTGCAGGGATGAGAGTGGAAAGGTTCTGCTTGTACCGTGGGTCCAGGAGAGTGAACACCCAGTAATCGATGTTTGAAAAAATTCTTCTAACGCGAGGGTCACGGGATAGGCAGCCTAACATGAAGTCTGCCATGTGCGTCAGAGTCCCAACACGCAAGAATTCCCTCTCCTCACTGGCCTGACTCTCCATTTCCTCCTCCTCCTCCTCCTCCAAGTCCTCCTCTTCAGCCCATACACGCTCAAGAGTTAAGGACTGAGCACTGGTACCCTCTACTGTCATGCCGACATTCTCCTCCTCTTCCTCCTCTTCCTCCTCATCCCCATCCCCCTCCTCTGATAGGCGCTGAGAAACAGACCGGAGGGTGCTCTGGCTATCAAGCGACGTATCTTCCTCCACCGTCTCTTGTGACAAGCGCAAAGCATCCGACTTGATGCTGAGCAGTGAGTTTTTCAACAGGCAAAGCAGCGGGATGGTGAGGCTGTTAATGGCGGCATCGCCGCTGACCATCTGTGTTGACTCCTCAAAGTTGCTCAACACCTGGCAGATATCAGACATCCACGTCCACTCCTCATTGTAGACTTGAGGAATCTGACTGACCTGACTACCAGTTCTGGTGGAAGTTGACATCTGGCAGTCTACAATCGCTCTGCGCTGCTGGTAAACTCTGGATAACATGTTTAATATTGAATTCCATCTCGTGGGCACGTTGCACAACAGTCGGTGAGCGGGCAGTTGTAGGCGGCGCTGCACTGCCCTGAGAGTGGCAGCATCTGTGGTCGACTTACGGAAATGCGCACAGATGCGGTGAACCTTGGTGAGTAAATCAGACAGATTGGGGTATGTCTTGAGGAACCGCTGAACTATGAGATTGAACACGTGGGCCAGGCATGGCACATGTGTCAGTCTGCCGAGTTGCAGAGCCGCCACCAGGTTACGCCCATTGTCACACACAACCATGCCTGGTTCAGCGGTGCCAGCCACACATCGGTCTGCGCCGTGATGCCCTGTAACAGCTCTTGGGCGGTGTGCCTTTTGTCACCTAAGCTCAGCAGTTTGAGCACCGCCTGCTGGCGCTTACCCACGGCACTGCTGCTGCTCCTAGAGCTACCGACTGAAGGCGCCGTGCCCACGGATGGTAATTCGGTGGAGGAGGAGGAGGAGGCATAGTACGTCTGAGAGACCGTGACCGAGGTAGGCCTCACAATCCTCGGTGTGGGCAGTACATGAGCGGCCCCAGAGTCATTCTTGGTCCCAGCCTCCACCAAGTTAACCCAATGTGCCGTCAGTGAGATATAGTGTCCCTGCCCGGCAGCACTTGTCCACGTGTCCGTGGTTAGGTGGACCTTCTCAGAAACAGCGTTGGTCAGGGCACGGATGATGTTCTGTGACACGTACTGGTGTAGGGCTGGGACGGCACATCGGGAAAAATAGTGGCGGCTGGGGACCGAATACCGAGGGGCAGCCACCACCATGAGATTGCGAAAGGCCTCGGTCTCTACCAGCCTATAGGGCAGCATCTCAAGGCTAAGCAATTTGGAGATGTGAACGTTGAGGGCTTGGGCATGTGGGTGGGTGGAACTGTATTTCCTCATGCGTTCCAGCTTCTGCTGTAAAGACAGCTGAACGCTGCGCTGGGACACGTTGGTGGACACTGTGGAGGATCGTGGAGGCGAAGGTGTGGTTTTCCGGCAGGAGGCGCTCGTGCCGGGGTCCTGGGCAGGGGGTTGACTAGCAGAGGCAGCGAGTGACGCAGGGGGTTGACTAGCAGAGGCAGCGAGTGACACAGGGGAAGGAGCAGTGGTGTGACCCGCAGGAGGTGGTGAACGGCCTTGGTTCCATTGAGTGGGGTGTTTAGCACTCATATGCCTGCGCATGCTGGTGGTGGTTAGGCTAGTAGTGGTGGCACCCCTGCTGATCCTGGTGTGGCACAGGTTGCACACCACAGTCCGTCGGTCATCCTCACTTTCTTTAAAGAACCTCCAGACTTGCGAACATCTAGGCCTCGCCACGGGAGCTTCACTACGTGAAACAGTTGCTGCTGATGCACCAGCTCTGGCCCTGCTTCTCCCTCTGGCCACACCACTGCCTCTTACAACCTGTTCTGGTGCAGCACTCGCCTCCGCCTTAGAAGCACTGTCTTCACTCGGCATATCAACCCAGCTTGGGTCAGTCACCTCGTCATCCTCCGATTCCTCAGTCTGCTCCCCCCTCGGACTTCCTGCCCTGACAACAACTTCACCACTGTCTGACAACTGTGTCTCCTCATCGTCCGACACCTCTTTACAAACTTCTTCCACTAACTCAACATTGTCATCATCATCATCATCACCCACAGACTGCCACAGTTGGAAAACTTGGGCATCGGGAACGAGGTCAGCAGCAACCTGAGAAGTGGTTTGTGACTCTGGGAAGGGTCCAGAAAACAGTTCCTGAGAGTATGCCGGATCGCATTCCAAATTTTCCTGGGAGGGGGCAGACTGGGGGGAAGGAGGTTGAGGTGGAGGAGCCAGAGGAGTGCTCCCTTGGGTAACATGGGTGGACTGCGTGAAAGACTGACTGGTGGACAAATTACTTGAAGCATTGTCCACAATCCACGACATCAGCTGTTCGCACTGTTGTGGTTTCAACAGTCCTCTACCACGTGTCCCTGTAAGTTGAGACATGAAGCTAGGGAGTGTAGCTCTGTGGCGTTCCCCTGCTCCCTCATCAGCAGGTACTGTCTCACCCTGCCCAGGACCACGGCCTCTGCCCCCTGCAGTAATTGAATGCCCACGCCCACGCCCTCGTCCTCGACCCTTAGCCCTGAGGTTCAACATTTTCTGTATATAAGTGTATTATATAAAAAATAAATGGGCCTGGTGTACTGAAACCCACAAACTTGTTCAGTCTGGTTTAATTAAGTGACGTAAAGAAAGTGTCACCTGGACAGAAAATACGGATTGGAGTGAGTGGACAGCTGAACTGTGACACACAGAATGGTTCCACACTGCTGTGTGAAATGGATTTGTATCACTGAGCTAAAACAACAAAAAAACTATTTTTTTTTATATATATATTTTTTTATATATATTTTTTGTAGTTTTGTGTTTTTTGGAACGTGACATGCAGAAACTATTGTAGACCTAACTCACACCCTGTTAATGGTGGCTATTTTGACTGCGACCCAGACAAATGTCGCACAGAGATTTTTGTGATCAAGCTATATACGTGAGAGCAAAAGACCCGGTTGGATTACGTGACGTACAGAAAGTGTCACCTGGACAGAAAATACAGATTGGAGTGAGTGTACTGAACTGTGACACACAGAATGGTTCCACACTGCTGTGTGAAATGGATTTGTATCACTGAGCTAAAACAACAAAAAAACTATTTTTTTTATATATTTTTTTTATATTTTTTTTTTTGTAGTTTTGTTTTTTTTGGAACGTGACGTGCAGAAACTATCGTAGACCTAACTCACACCCTGTTAATGGTGGCTATTTTGACTGCGACCCAGACAAATGTCGTACAGAGATTTTTGTGATCAAGCTATATACGTGAGAGCAAAAGACCCGGTTGGATTACGTGACGTACAGAAAGTGTCACCTGGACAGAAAATACGGATTGGAGTGAGTGGACAGCTGAACTGTGACACACAGAATGGTTCCACACTGCTGTGTGAAATGGATTTGTATCACTGAGCTAAAACAACAAAAAAACTATTTTTTTTATATATTTTTTTTATATATTTTTTTTGTTTTGCTTTTTTTGGAACGTGACGTGCAGAAACTATCGTAGACCTAACTCACACCCTGTTAATGGTGGCTATTTTGACTGCGACCCAGACAAATGTCGCACAGAGATTTTTGTGATCAAGCTATATACGTGAGAGCAAAAGACCTGGTTGGATTACGTGACGTACAGAAAGTGTCACCTGGACAGAAAATAGTGAGTGTACTGAACTGTGACACACAGAATGGTTCCACACTGCTGTGTGAAATGGATTTGTATCACTGAGCTAAAACAACAAAAAAACTATTTTTTTATATATTTTTTTTTATATATTTTTTTTGTAGTTTTGTTTTTTTGGAACGTGACGTGCAGAAACTATCGTAGACCTAACTCACACCCTGTTAATGGTGGCTATTTTGACTGCGACCCAGACAAATGTCGCACAGAGATTTTTGTGATCAAGCTATATACGTGAGAGAAAAAGACGCGGTGGGATTACGTGACGTACATAAAGTGTCACCTGGACAGAAAATACGGATTGGAGTGAGTGGACAGCTGAACTGTGACACACAGAATGGTTCCACACTGCTGTGTGAAATGGATTTGTATCACTGAGCTAAAACAACAAAAAAACTATTTTTTTATATATTTTTTTTTATATATTTTTTTTTATGTTTTGTTTTTTTTGGAACGTGACGTGCAGAAACTATCGTAGACCTAACTCACACCCTGTTAATGGTGGCTATTTTGACTGCGACCCAGACAAATGTCGCACAGAGATTTTTGTGATCAAGCTATATACGTGAGAGAAAAAGACGCGGTTGGATTACGTGACGTACAGAAAGTGTCATCTGGACAGAAAATACGGATTGGAGTGAGTGGACAGCTGAACTGTGACACACAGAATGGTTCCACACTGCTGTGTGAAATGGATTTGTATCACTGAGCTAAAACAACAAAAAAACTATTTTTTTTATATATTTTTTTAATATATTTTTTTTGTAGTTTTGTTTTTTTTGGAACGTGACGTGCAGAAACTATCGTAGACCTAACTCACACCCTGTTAATGGTGGCTATTTTGACTGCGACCCAGACAAATGTCGTACAGAGATTTTTGTGATCAAGCTATATACGTGAGAGCAAAAGACCTGGTTGGATTACGTGACGTACAGACAGTGTCACCTGGACAGAAAATAGTGAGTGTACTGAACTGTGACACACAGAATGGTTCCACACTGCTGTGTGCAATGGATTTGTATCACTGAGATATAACAATTTAAAAAAAAAAGGGGGTTATATATGGCGATAGCTGCACTACTAGTGCCAGCCAGCCAACCAAGCCAGGAGACAAAAAAAAATTTCTTGTAGCCCTTAGAAGGGCTGTTGGGTTCTTTGTGGGTGATTCCTGCCTAACAGAGAACTAAATGCAGGCCCTAACACTCTCCCTGAAACGCAGCAGCTCTATCCCTAACGACATCCAGACAGCATCTGAGCCGAGCACCGCGGCCAGTCACTAGTATATTCCAGGGTCACCTGATCAGGCCAGCCAACCCCTGCTATCGACATGTAAGGGCCCCACGTGATGCTGGGTGTACCGCAGAGTCTCCTGGCTTGTGATTGGCTGAGTTTATAGGCGCCAAAAAAGCACGATGCGGAAGTTGCCATTTCCTCGAGCATGGCGAGATACTCGTCCGAGCAGCGAGCACTTACGAGTACCCTAATACTCGAACGAGCACCAAGCTTGGACGAGTATGCTCGCTCATCTCTAGCTGTCACCCATAGCCAGAAGCCACCAAAAGTGCCCAAAGATGTGATGTATGTTGTGATTTGCTTGTATTATTTGTCATGAATCATGGCAAAAACTGAAAAAAATGCTTTGTGTAATGATCCCTGGCATTCAGATTTGATGCTCATTGCTCATTCAAAAAACCCACACAGATAAAGTCACACAACCATATCCTTGCACATCCTGAAGCCAAAGGGGAGAGCAGCAAGGAGGCAGAGGAGGACAGTGTGAGCTGTTATATGTATCGTATTTTTCGCTTTATAAGACGCACCCGAAGATAAGACGCACCCCAGATTTTAGAGTAGGAAAATGAGAAAAAAATATTTTTCATCAGACCTCATATCAGACCCCCCATAAATTTCAGGACATCACATCAGACCCCTATCAGACCTCAGATCAGCCCACTGTGCCCCATCAGACCTTAGATCAGCCCAGTGTGTCCCCATCAGACCTCAGATAAGCCCACTGTGCCCCCATCAGACCTCAGAACAGCCCAGTGTGCCCCCATCAGACCTCATATCAGCCCAGTGTGCCCCCATCAGACCTCAGAACAGCCCAGTGTGCCCCCATCAGACCTCAGAACAGCCCAGTGTGCCCCCATCAGACCTCAGAACAGCCCAGTGTGCCCCCATCAGACCTCAGATCAGCCCAGTGTGTCCCTATCAGACCTCAGATCAGCCCACCCAGCCCCATAACAATAAAATAAAAACCTCTCTTACCTGTACTGCGTCGCGGCTCCGCTCCAGGTCCGGCGCTCCTCTGGCTTCTAAGGCCGGCGCTGCACTGTCACCTGACTTCGTGCATCGTCAGGTCATAATGCGTGCACTACGTCCTGATGCTGTACGTAGTCAGGACAATGCAGTGCCGGCCCGGGAAGCCAGAGGAGCGCCGGACCTGGAATGGAGCCACGGCGCAGGACATGTAAGAGAGGTTTTTATTTTATTGTTATGTGGCTGGGTGGGCTGATCTGAGGTCTGATGGGGGTGCCGCAGCTAAAACATACAAGTGAGCGCTTCCATAATGGAAGCGCTCACTTGTATTCGCTTTATAAGATGCACCGCAATTTTCCCCCTACCGTCTTATAAAGCGAAAGATACGGTAAATGTATGTGGACTGGTTTGAATTTTATTTAAAGGGGTCGGAATTTATTTAGGGGGGTTGCTCAGGCTCTGTATTTGTTTGGGCATCTTTTCTGGACACTATTTATTTCTGGGTCTAGTCTGGAGTCTGAATTTATAGGTTTGGTAAGGGGTCTGAATTTATTTGTGCAGCTATAGAGGCTGGGGATGGCTACAGAAATGAGGAACCAAAGATGTCTATGCATCAAACTCTGCAGTCATCACAGATGTCAGCAGTATGGGTTATATTTTTTATTAAACTTTTCTTAGGTTTTTCTAAGAATTTTCTCAGCATGAATTCTTCTACTTGAGATGTTTCCATGCAAGTAAACTGCTTATGTATTTTATCATCAAAATTGTGCATTGCGTCTGGTTACCCAATTTGCTTCTACCTTCCAATTCTGTTCTTTGCTGTTTGAATGTTGAAGACCCTCCCCTGCTGACCTACTGTAGTCTTTCTGTCTAAATTACTACCACCACATCTATCACTTTGTCACCAGTTTAATCACTAGGAACCATTAGGTGGTGCTAGGGTACTAGGGTCATTAGAATATGGAGACCAAAACCAATTATAAGGGAAAAAGGTTCTACAGTAGAATTGTTTAATATTTTTAAATTCTTTCTCTAGGTATCACTTGTTATTATATCATTTTCGAAAAATATCCATGCACGTAATGTAGGTGCATGGCTAGTTGTTCCTTGCCCTGGGGCAAAAGTTCAGTTTGCCATTCCCGTCTTAAAAATTCACTGTACATTCACACAATTTCATTGCATTTAACAGACATGTAACTAGCAAAGTTCTAAATTGCTTAATTTACAAAATATACCTGCATTCAGCTGAAAAAGCTGTAAAGCCATGGCCACTCACTTCCATCTTGCCTGCTGTCAGGCAAGATCTTTCCCTAGAAACAGAAACGCAGAAGACAGCTCAAAGGAAGTGGAGGCATGTCAGAGCTAGGTGTGATCCTGAGGCTGATAAAAAAAAAACAGCTTCTACATTGCTTCTGAATTCACAGGAGCACCCTGCCTTTCTGTAAGAGTGATTTCTCCCTCTTTATCTGTTTTGTGAGCTCTGGAGCAGAAAACAAACATAGTGGGAAGTAAGGGAAAGGACTTCACAGCAATACAGTGCTGGCAGATTCCACAGAATAGAGACGCTCCAGCTTCTGAGAGAAATGCATCTAGCTGTGCAGCTGAAACGGGGAATAATATGGATGAAAAGGCATTAGAGAAGCCCAAAAAGCCCACCATCTGACTCCAGTATGGGATGCACAGAATTCCTAAGGATAAAAGGTTTTCCCCATCAGCTGGTTGTAGCTGAACTACCTGGCACCTATGGCACCTCCACGTGTCCAAGCAGTTTTAAACGGTTGTCTTTTACAGACTCCATTCCCCCCTTTAGTCGTAGCCTCAAATGACACAGAGAGGTCACGCCTTTGCTCGCAACACTGTAGAGTCTGTACACAGTACCATTATTTGCCCTGGCAAGGCTCTCAGCAGAAAGTGATAAACTTACTTTTGACACATTTGTTACTGAACTTATATACAATATGATAATGCAGTTGTCACAACAGTAAACGACTTCTATTGAAAATTAGGTCAGTATTAGGCTACATTCACACCGTATTTGGTAAACACGTTCGGCATATGTGCTGGGTAAGCTCCTGGTGAATATGCTAAACTCATAGGCCACCAATCCTCTATCAGACAAAGGCTACCTCCATCTTTATATAAAACCAATTAAATATATGGAGCAAAAATAAACAAAAAAATATATCAATCAATTTTGCATGATTAAATATGAAATTTTATTATAAATCACAATAACACATGATTAGCAATCACAAAATTATTAAAAAGTATAAAAACCATATGGGACAGGTGGCAGCAGAATGGGATCAAACAATTAAAGTGCATATCAAACTGGCCAAAAGTCAAAAGACACTGGGACAATAAAGTATAACCAAGTAGGAAAATCAATATCAAACATAAGGAACAGAAATATTGTAGCAGTAAATCACCAGGTCAAGATTTATACTGACCAAAAAACCTCCATCTTCAGATCTAGAGAGCTAATATCACAGTGCACTGCACTCGTTGAACAACCAAGATGCTTTGGCTGACCCCATATTCCCTCCAAATATGAGAGGGATCAAGGCAACAGGCAGACTCAGAAGGAGGACATACAGACCAAGGGAGAGACAGGTCATCCTCATCCCCCTTTAGAAGACATCCCAGGCACCCCTTTGAGTTGAAGAAACAGCTGATTGCTGCGGCAGCCACAAAAATACCTATAGACTTACTGGTCCAGCCGTCACAGCAATCATCTGTATCTTCAGCTGACAGATGTACTATATGTGCTGGCTGCCCAGGCATCCACCTGCCTTTAATCCTAAGAGTGCCACATGTCCTGGTATGTTATTGGGATGAAGATTTGGTTTGGTTGCAGATCAGAAGCACCTATCAAATCTTACAACAATCAACTATCTACTCTACCACGTACTAATATAATCTGCTAATACATAAAAAACACATATAGTTTCTGTCGAATCATGAATATTTCATTAAAATAGGAAAAGGCAGTGATCTAGCACTGAAATAGCAATTACTAAGAAATCTGATGACAAGGACAAGTGAACTTTGGATTACAAGACTGCTGATTCACTCCTGTTCAATGTGTGAACTCACCACTAACGCTGGGGTTTTTGCAACTGGATTTTTTTTGTAATCATATTTCCGACAAGCCATAACAATTGTGCTCTTTTTTCACTGGATGACCAATGTATGTCTACAAGTTCAGCCAAACAAAAAAAGTTGAGAGGCAACAAGCACAAAAGCTAAACTTTTAAAGAATAGGGGAACATGCACACAAACGATTTTCACCACGCATGGGTGCCGTCCATATTTGTAAGTGCCAGGAGAACTCCTGCTTATAGTGTACTTAAACTTTCACATTACTTGTTTTAAAAATGATACCAAAAGCCCTAAAAAGCATTTTTAGAATGTATGATATTAATCAGCTTTACCCTCATCCTCTCAAAATAGGCCCAAACTGGACTATAGCGTTTTTCCTTCTCCAAGTGTGCGCTTTTTAATGTTGCCATGCAAGAGCCATACATGTACAGAATGTACAGTATATGGTGTATGGATTCCAGTCATTCCAGTTAGCTGTGATGGCTAACCTCCGGCACTCCAGCTGTGGTAAAACTAAAACTCCCAAGATGCACACTTGCTTGGCTTGGCTCAGAACTCCAAAGAAATGAACGGAGCATGCTGGCAGTCGTAGTTTCACCACAGCTGTAGCCTTCTATAGAAATTGGCTCCACAGTCAGCTCAGTACTGGTGCAAGCACACTGCTCCTCTGCAGCCAGTGCCCACTACACTACATTAAAAGCTTTCTACATCAAAACGGTAGAGGATAATTGATAAAAATATTAACCAGGTGAGCGTCAAGTCCGTGAAGCAGTAGCTGACTGTGGCCCCATATTTTTCTAGAATGCATGTACATAACAGGCACCTCCTCCACATGCTCTAAGGGTCTGGTCACACGGTCAGGTTTTCTAAAGCGGTTTTGGAAGCCAAAATCAAGTGTGAATCATAAAAGGGGAGAAAGTATAAAGGACAGATACAACTTCTCCTTTTTGAAATCTTTTTTGGCTTCCAAAACTGCATCCACAAACGTGAGCACGCGGCTGTACCCTAAGAGACTGGAATCAGTGTAGGTCATCAGAATCTGATCGCTGGGGACCTGAAGCTCAGTACCTCCCACCAATCAGCTGTTTGAGAAAGCACCGTTGCTCGCAGTAGCGCCGCAGCCTTCTCCCTGCTCACCAGGCACAGCGCTGTACATTATACAGCGGCTGTGCTTGGTATCGCAACTCAGCCCCATTCACTTTGATGGGACTGAGCTGCCCCTAGGCCACATGACCGATGAATGTAATGTTACATGGCCTAGGGAAAGCTGACAGAAAGCAGTGGCGCAAGCGCCACTGGCTTCTCGAACTGACCGGGCGTCAGACCTCCACCAATCAGATACTGATGACCTGTCCAGAGGATAGGAGTTTTCTGCAGATTTGCCATGAATTTTAACCAATACATTGCGAAGGTGAAAACCTGCAGCATAAAGTGACATGCAGTGGATTTAATATCCGTACGGCAGGTCAATCTCCACTGCAGATTTCCTGCACAGTATGTGGTTGAGTTTTGTCATCCATGCTACTAATGTAAAATGCTGAAGATTTTCCACCTGCTGTTCCCTAGTGTTTATGCCATGTGTGGCTGGTCTCTTGAGTGGGAAACTTTTAGCAGGGGGTTGTGAAATGCTGAAACTGTAATGTAATAAAATGACCAGTCTAGTACATTTTTAAACTTATAGGGGGGTCATTTATAAAAGACCAAAGTTTCTGCCCCAGTCTTTGTTATCCCTGTATCCTTAGAGAATGCACCTAATTTATGAAAATGCTTTTAATTTTATGAAATGTATTTATAAATTAAGCACATCATCCAGCAGTCAATGTGCCTAGATTGAAATATACTCTAGCTCGGAGCATCATTTACGCCAATAAACTGGTGTAAATGATGGTACATATGTTTGAGCCACTGGGATTGCCCATACTGCTCCCTGTCACACTCCTTTTTCCGAAAGTAAAAATTTAAACAGAATGCCGTTTAGAAAGTGGCAAACCTGCAGTTCGCGACTTATTTTATGCCACTTTCTGGCATACTGAGGCATAGTAAATGACCCCCACTAATTGTTTTGTCACTGAGTGATCATAGTCTTGCTAACATAAATTTTCATATGGAGACCTAGGAGGTTATTACACACTTTTTTAATGAACACATTCTAATTGATATGTAAATTGTCTTCTAATTGTGGTTGCTGCAAGAACATAGCATTTGTTTTGCTTATCTGCAGAGGTCTTGGCCTTTTGTGGTCATTTTTCTCAACAACTTCCTAAATAGTTTATTCCTCTGAGACAATAATAGCATTACTGAAGATGGTTCCTTTACCTCTATAGCGCACATTATTCTATAGCTGACATTTAGTGGAAACGGGATCTTATAAGTAAAATACAAAAACTAAACAGAATGTATAGGCCCCCTAGAGTGATTAGCTTGGGGGACACATGGGTGCACATACACTTTTTAGTTTTTATTGGTTTTAGGGCATTTTCTCTGGTGTTTTTTGGTTATCTGATCTCCCCCCCCCCCTTTTTCTTATATTTTACTTGACAGGTAAAAATTACCTCAGGTTTTTAATCTTTACCTGAGTGTAGAAGAACCGGTTTCAGCTGGTTTGGAGAAGAACGTTTATGTGTAGAACTTGCCCAGGTCCATAGTAGCCTATCTAAATGCGTTAGCTATTGATTGCCTGTAATGAGACTGGGTATATAAGGCAGAGTTTGGTTCTTGATGTATGCACCTCTGCATGCTATAGAAATCTTGTGCTTTGCTGACATAGTGGCTATGAAACAGCGGTTGTGGCTAGGAATGACAATGGCGTTAGATGGGACAAGTCAAAACAATGTCAAGTCATCCCATTAGTCTATCATAATTGGCGGTTATTGTCCAATACTAGAGACTATTGTTGAATGTGGCTACATCGCTCATGTATTCCAAGCCTAATGCTATCAAATAGTCAAATAATATATATATAAAATTAAAGATGAGCAAAACGACTTTAGATGCTACATCCAAAGTCACTTCGGTAAAAAAAATCATTATAATACTGTACTGAGATTCATCTCTGTACAGTATTAGAATGTATGGGCTCTTATGAGCCGAAGTAAGTTATTTACAAAGTCTCGCATGACTTTGTTGACTAACTTCAGTAATTTATTATTACAATGAAAAACCTTGAAACCGAACCACTCTGTACCACAACGTACCACTCGGAACCGAAGTCGAGTTTGGTTCCAAGTTTTGAAGTGGTTTTTCCCTGTAATAATCACTTATCGAAGTTAGTCAACGAAGTCTTGCGTGACTAAGGCTACTTTCACACAAGTGTTTTTGCTGGATCCGTCATGGATCAGCAAAAACGCTTCCGTCATGATAATACAACCGTCTGCATCCGTTCTGAATGGATCTGGTTGTATTATCTTTTAAATAGCCAAGACGGATCCTATTGTGTCTGAGAAAACGGATCCGTCCCCATTAACTTACATTGTGAGTCATGACGGATCAGTTTGGATCAGTTTCTTCATGCGGACACCAAAACGCAGCAAGCAGCGTTTTAGTGTCCGCCTCCAAAACGGAATGCTGAGTGAACTGAAGCAAAACTGATGCATTCTGAACGGATCCTTTTCCATTCAGAATGCATTAGGACAAAACTGATCAGTTTTGGACCGTTTATGAGAGCCTGTGACGGATCTCACAAACGGATCCTTACAACGCAAGTGTGAGAGTAGCTTTACTTCGGCTCATCGGAGCTCATACATTCTAAAACTGTACAGAGACAAATCCCTGTACAGTATTATAGCAGATTTTTTTTTGCAAAGCGACTTCGGATGTAGCATCCGAAGCTTGCTTCGCTCATCTCTATACTGTATATAATGACAGAGAATCTGTTATCACGATTCTGGACTATTATCTGCAGTAACATATGAGTAGCATTGCAGGTAAGAAGTCCAGATCACCACTTTTTATTTTCCTATTTCCCTCCGTTCCCCTACTGTCAGTGCCCAACGCTTTGTGTTGAAATACTCAGGACTGCTGTGTTGTGCTAACATTATGGAGAGGACTTGTGCGCATGCATAGAAGTCCCAATAATGCATTTCAGCACAGCTTGACAACGGGGGCAGTGGGAAAATGAAAAGTAGCAATATGGACTTCTTATCTGTAGTACTACATATATATTAATGCAGATAATAGCCTAATGGCAGGTTTAGATGGGCAGATGGGGCGGCCGATTGCCGGGATGGAAGGGTTCGGTCCCAACATTTAGCTCCTGTGAAAGAGAAAGCTGGTATTTACATGCAGCGATCTCCTTCACAGTATCAAGACAAGGGATCGCTATAGCAATCCCTCGTCCCCATACAGAATGAGCAGATCTGCTGTCCAGTAATGATGATTGGTGTGTCTGCATGAACGACAGTTTCACCCGTTTTGCACGTTCATCGGGTGATCGGCGTCACATTTACATGGCCAGATTATCGGGAATGAGCGTTTGCAGGAACGGTCGATCCCAATAATCCAGACAACTACTGGTTTGTCTAAATCCACCTTAAGATCCTGGTGACAGATTCCCTTTAATATCTGGGACAGCTATTTTACAAAAATTGCTTTTTCTACAGATGATGGACAAAACGTTTGCATTATTTTGTACTGAAAATTGTAATGTATACCATATTAAAGAGGTTGTCCAAGATTTTTTTTATAATTCCCCCTTCCCACCCAGCAGTACCTGTGAAGAAATCTGTACTAACTGCTCTTTGTCTCCTGTCTTTATTGGACTTCCAGTTCCCTTCCTGTAAACTTCCAGGCTGACAAGGTCATATGCACCACTGTAGCCAATGACTGGGCTCAGCAGGTACCCATGTTGCATGTGACCTAACAGTGATGTACTGCTTGGGGATACATTACTGCTGAGGCCAGTCATTGGCTGAATTGGCGCAATTGACCCTTTCTGTCCGGTAGCTGACAGACAGAAAATCCAGTGAAGACAGCCCGGGAGTCAGGTACCAGGTAAATATAGATTTCTTCACTGTGGATGGGTGGAAATTAAAAAGACAACTCCTTTAAGGAATACATATTAAAAAGATTTGTTGTCATGGTGGATATTTGGTGTGGATTATTCTATAGTGCATCATGCATTGAAAATATGAACCAGAATCATATAAATTGTATATGAGAAACATAATAGTAATAGTATGATACTCATATAAGACACAGAAGAATTATATGATCTCCTAATCTGCATAAACAATAAAATGCTGACTGACTGCATCCACCACTAGAGGGAGCTTGGGAGCTGCAGTTATACATTGAATTTAGTAATAAACAGCATGAGGCTACCTCCTATGCACCCTCTGATGGTGGCTACAGGTGGCCCTGAGTTTATCAGGTCATGCATCTATGCATGTGAAGCTCTGTATCTGAAAATAAAACAAGCTACAATCACTGTAAAGCTATATAAACTAATTAATCCACATAGAATGTTGGACAAGGTGGACATTCAAGTTATCAAGAATGTTATAGACTGCAAATAAAGCTGTTATTTGTAGCATGCCTCAGTTTGTATAACCAATAACTGACATAGGTAAAATGGAGAAAGGCCAACTGATGGATTGAACAGGAATGGTTGTTACAGAGCTTGACCCTTGATCCACAGGAAAAGATATTTCCTTTAGGGTCTGATAAGCAGCACCTGCCTTCAGTGTATTCCATTCACTCTTGTAGATATTCTTCATGAAACTGCTTCGATTAATATACTTGTCACGTCAGCTAAAGAGGTTATCTATATTTTGACACCTCTGGGATATAATTCATGCAGATCAAAAGCCAAGCATTTTAATGTCAGAAAGTTTCAAGGTAGACAAGTATGCCAAATGAATATGAAAAGGAGTGAAACTTCTATCATATCTCATAGAGTAATACTTTTGATTAATGTGCAGCTATTGTGTATGTATGTAATGCAACCTGAATACAAATAAAAGCTCACCTGCAAAATAAAATTTGCTGAACCCTAAATAACCCCAAATTAATTTTAAAAATTAAAAAAAAAAATTGGAACGAAATTAAAATAACAGGACATCTCCTGTAATTGTCACCATGTTATTGTGATATAACCTGATTAGTATTGAAAGCATGGCATTAAAAGCAATTTCATATAATAAATATTATACGCATTAGACAGTGACACAAAAATTGTAAGCAGGTCTGTCCCCCCAACACCTTCAACAGCAGATATACAAATATTACACACTCCTCAACATTGAAACTGCAATGCCGAGAAGGACAAGCCGTAAAGTTAGGCAAATTGATTAAGTAGCAAGTATCACTAAGTTCTGCAAATGATCAAGTGGTTAAGAGAACAACAACGAACTGGAATGACAGCAAAAGGTGCATGGAGGTGGGCAGATGGATCATCTGATTAGAATAATGGCTCGCAGTGATCCATTCTGTACTGGAAGTGAATCTGGATATCACATCTCAAGCCTAGAGCAACAAACAGTGTCTACACCATCAGAAGGTGTTTGCATGACATTGGGCTACGATCCAGCTACAGGTATTCCTCTGACATCACGCCAATGCTCTCAAATACTATCATGGTGTACAGCAAAATGGCAATGGAGGTTGGAATGGAGGTCTATCCTCTTCAGAGATGAGTCCCGCTGTAATGGCAGTTGGTTTGGACCCACTGTGCCAACTAACTGGTTGGGCTAACTCTAAAGGCATTATCCTGGAAGTATCCTGGTTTTCACCCTTTAACCCCTATACAGGGTTCTGGTCTTCGCTGCAGGAAAGCCACCAGAGCGGTACCTCTTCAGATAGTCTAGTTGTAGTTGGCAGCTGACCCATGGGGGTCAGAGACAATAATGCAAGCACTGAGGGGTCAGTTAATATTCATAATCTGAGAAAAAAGTCTAAGGTCAGGGCAGGTGGCAATGGGCATAACAAGAAACAGAAAATGTCTGAGGAAGGCTAATAAAGCCGAGACGCGTCACACCAATATGCATATGTGACAATAAAAGCATCTAGAAAAACTATAAGCGAAGTGCCGGTCTGATTGAATACGGCTCTTCTCCTCAGGTCAGGAGCTTGGTAGAGTAGCTCAAGCTGTCTAAGTGAGAGGTAGTATCTGCATATTCCTGTGCACAAGTGAGACCTGTTGTAAGGAACTTTCACCGTGCATGTGTACCAACTACTGTCATCCTCTAAGAGAGAAAGAAGCCAAAGTGAAGGATTGGTGCTTAGGACAGACAGTAAGTGCAAAGGGTATATTGCTTCAGATGCTCATCTTGCTTTTACCATGGATTAGCTACCCATTGGAAGAGCTACACCCCGCTGTGGGAACTGTAGTACATATTGTGTATGTTAACCCCTTTGGTCGATTTTGAAAGTAGCTTGGATCTGATAGACAGAGATTCAGAATCAGCCTTACTACCGGGTATCACCACCATTTCACTACCTACATCATGAGGGAGCCCTGCCTTGCACCCCTAATCCTCACAACATCGAGGGCACTACACCTAAGCCCCAGAGCCCCAGAAATCTGGTTGTGTCCGAGGGAAGAAAGGGTGCGCCCATTCACTGCACGGCCCAGGGAGAGCCAGGGTAAGGACTGCCATCGTGAATTATGAGTACTACCACTACCATCATAGCCACTACCACCACTTCCTTCCTCTCTGCCGTTCGTCTCCCATGCAGCTCGTTGCACATCTATGTACGGTTTTTGGGAAACTGAATGAGGATGTTTTAGATTCTTATCATGCATACAATTTTATAATATGTTAGTTCCAATGTAAGAAAAGTAAGAGGGAAATAATAAGATCTATGAATTTCCATCTCAAATTTCCAATTCTTCATATATCTCTATAGCAGTCAGAGGTTAGTTTTTCGCATACAATGCTCCAAAGTCCCACATAGATTTAAAAGATGATATGCTAATGGGAACACCACTACAAGCAGTTTAGCAGATTACTGCATACTGGTTTATTCCTGAGCTTGATGAGTAATAATTAGGGATGAGCAAAGCAATCCCTAATTGTTCTCACCCCTACAACCAAAGTCGTTTCACTCAAAACTTCAGTTTAATGCTGTACGGAGCTCTGTCTCCATAAAGCAAATTTTTAATTGAAAAACCATTTTAAAACTTGGATCCGAACTTGGATCTCCGTACAGCATTAAACCAAAGCTTTGAGCGAAGTGACTTTGGATCTAGGATCTTCGCTCATCCCTAGTAACAATATTCCTACAGTAAGCCCCTAGAGCCCCTCTAGTGGTTGGCTTTAAATTTATGGGGGTATTTTACTAAGACAGTCCAAAGAGCACCAGTAAGATGCAACAAATGTATGAAGGGACTAGAGATGAGCAAATCTATTTTCCGCTTCGTTCCCAACGTACAAATCACCCCCCCACCCCCCATTCTGCAGAAAATTCCCAGTTGCACCTAAGCGCGCCTATTTTCCTTTTTTGCCCCTTCTCAGGTTATTTGGGAGCCCGCTTTGCAAAAAGGGTTCTTTCTGTGCTGCTATTTTATATTATCCATGTGGATTACACGTTGCCTGTTTGGATTACAAAATTACCTCACATTGATTACAATTGAATTTTGGACTGTATTCCAGTGTTTTATGCCAAGCAGCCATGAGGAGAGACTCAAACGTATATATGAGCCTATTATGCTTGCAAATGTGAGATTGATTGTCCTAAAATGTTTGCATAATCATGTATTTGCTGTTTTTCAGCATAGCAATAATGTTTTTACAGGTTCAGCAACGTTCAAGCACTTTAGCCCATTGTGTGTATTCTTTTTCAGGTACTGCAATGTGTCCTATTATGCACTTATTGTATGGGGTTTTTTAGTAAATTATGCACTTAGCCGGATAGCTAACAGTGAGCACCTTACTTTTCTACCCTATATGAACTACCTCTGCTGAGGACTGTACGCCGCGGCCTAGCCTCGTGCGTGTGTGCATATGACGCAATCACGAGTCAATAGTATGCTAAGGATTCACATGCACTTTTTACGCTAATGCTTACGCATTCAGTTCAGCAGCTTACTTTTAACAGCGCTTAGACTGTATGTTCATAATTAGTGCAGTAATGTTCGCAAAACAACGATTATTTTTTAACGCAAATTTGACCAAATAAATTCGTGTTACGAACGAATCTTGTCATAAATTCGTCGATTATTCACCGAAGCAAATTTTTGATGATTCGCTCATCTCTAGAAGGGACCTCTTCATAAGTTTGTAGCATCTCATTACCTGTCCATGCACAGCTGGGGTACATTTGTGCTATAATTTACAGTTTCTGGTGTAATTATAGTAAATCTGTCAGGCCGTGGGAGGCCTTCTGCTAAGTCCTATACACTTTTTTTGTGAGCAGCATAAAACTCCCAAAATTCCCTTTTTTGTGCAAATCATACAAGTTTTCTGAAAAAAAAAAGCCTCAAATGTGTATGCTGAGGATTAAAAACTCTGGAAGTGGCTCAGCACATACTGGTAGACCTACTGATTTTTTTTTAAATTGTTTTCTGTGGTGTACTGTATATGTGTGTATTTATTTGAAGCATCTTTTTAGACATTTACCATACTTTTGATGGGTCCTTTGAAAGACAGAAGACTAACTGGAATTTGTAAAATTAATGGGCACCCTGCTTGCATGTTATAACGTATAAAACAGGGCCGACTCATAGAGAGGCTGTGTAAATCCAATAGAGGGGCAAAGGGCAGCTGGAAGGTGTGTGGTCGTATTTTCATTCATTACCCTACATCCAGACTATATTCTGACTGCTCTGTCTGTGGCCCTCAACTCTGCAATTACATATCTTACCTACAGTAAATCCTATTGAAATAAGTTTAATGCAACATTTTGCAAAATCAACTACCTAAATTATTCAACAAAGTCACCCACGACTTCGCAAATAACTTGTTTCGGCTCATCGGACCCCATACATTCTAATACTGTATGGAGATGGATCTCTGTACAGTATTATTACGAAGTTTTGAACGAAGAGTCTCCGGATTAAGTATTAAGTTATACAGTGAATATACAGAGCATTTGGAAAGTCTTCAGACCCTTTCACTTCTTTCACATTTTGTTCTGTTGCGGCCTTCTGCTAAAATAGAAAAATCATGTTTTCTCCCATTAACCTGCACACCATACACCAAAATGAGAAAGTGAAAACCAAATTTTTACAAATTTATTAAACAGGAAAAACTTAAATTTTGCAGACCCTCTTGCTTTGACACTTGAAATTTAGCTCTTGGGTAAGCCCAGGTGCAAGAGTTCAGCTTGGGCCCCCTCCCCTCAGTGCTTTGTGGCCAGGGGCAGGGAAGCACATAGCCTTCGTGCTGCCTGAGGCAAAAATTTAAATGTCACCCCCCCCCCCCATGCTAAATTCTTGACCTAACCCCTTCCCTCCAGCCAGAGGTGTAACTTGACCAGCATGCACTTTATATAATACCGATATGTTCTTATGTGGCACAAGGGTCTTTGGGCCCCCTCAGGCTCCTGGGCCCGGTAGCAAATGCTACCTCTGCGCCCCCTACTGCTACGCCCCTGGATCCCCCCATCTTTCTTGATCATCTTTGAGATGTTTCTACACCTTGAGTCTATCTGTGGTAAATTGGTCATGATTTGGAATGACAAACTTCTGTCTACATAAGGTCTCACAGCTGATAATGCATATCAGGGCAAAAACCAAGCCATGAGGAGAAAAGAACTGCCTGTAAAGCTCAGAGGCAGGATTGTGTAGAGGCACAGATCTAGAGAAGGGCACAACAAATTTTTTCTGAAAGTTCCCAAAAGCACAGTGGTCTCCATAATTCTTAAGTGGAAGTTTGGAACAACCAGGGCTCTTCCTAGAGTTGGCTGCCTGACTAAATTAAGCAATCGGGGGAGAAGGGCCTTGATAAGAGAGGTGACCAAGAACACAATGGACACTCTGGCTGAGCTCCAAAGATACTGTGTGCAGATGGGAGAAACTTTCAGAAGGTCAACCATCACTTTTGCATGCCACCACATCCTTGAGTGGCCCAGCCAGAGCCCTGACTTGAACCAAATTAATATCTCTGGAGCCTGAAAAAGGTTGTCCACTGACAGTCCCATCAAACCTGAAAGAGCTTGAGAGAATCTACAGAGAAAAATGACAGAAGATCCTTTCTTGTACCCAAGAAAACTGGAGGCTGTAATTGCTGCCCAAATTGCTTCAACTAAATAGTGAGCAAAATGTCTGAATACTCAATGCAAGATTTTACATTTTCTTTTTTTCAATGAAATAGCAAAGATTTCTAACATTCTTTTTTCACTTCGTCATTATGGGGTATTGAGTGCAGAATAATGAGGAAAAATCAGATTATTTTTTTGTAAGTATCCGACATAACAAAATGTCAAAAAGTGAAAGGGTTTGAAGACTTTCCGAATGCTTAGTAACATTGTTAAAATATATCATCTTTATGTTCAATCTTTGCAGGGTGCTGTTGCATATTATGTTTGATTTTTTTTATCATATTCATAAATATTTTAAATATTTTATTAGGATGATTGCTCATGCCTACATACAGGGGCGTAGCTATAGGGGTGCAGACAGATGGATAGATCATATAAGTTTGATATATAGTATAACAAAAATATACATAAATTAAGCATACAGTATAATAGTACAACAGTCAACAACAGTCAGTGAATATTTTACCAGTTTAGCCGTTGTTCTTATGGTGTGGATTATATGGTCTGCATTTCATTTTCATCTACTTTCAAATCAGGATTAGGATCTGGAAACAGGCCCATATTTGCCAAAAATTCATTTTTCTATGGCTCATTAAAAAGTGGTTTGGCTTACAAGACATGAAACACAGAATACAATCATTATGTGAATGGTACAAATTAGTTACTGGAGTCATTATTCTCCTTTCTGCTTTCAGTTTAAGATAAGAAAAAGCTCCTGGGTTTGAGAAATCAAAAAGAATTTACACTGTACAATAGCGCCACCTATGGTTTACCACAAATGGACCATGTACCGTATATGCCGGCGTATAAGACGACTGGGCGTATAAGACGACCCCCAACTTCTGCCCTAAAAATATAGAATTTGGTATATACTCACTGTATAAGACTACCCCTCTCCCAAATGAAAAAAAGTCTGCTTTGATTTCAACATGTTAATTTTAATTCAAATGCATATGACATGCAGGTACTGTATATAGCAGCAAAACTGTCACTTATAAACATAAGGTTGTTTCAAACATGTACGGTAAAGCTAAAACTTTGCAAAACAAACAAGAGAGCAAGTGCCTGGTGATCATAACTGTAAGCTGCGATATTGTAACAGGTCTTGCTGGCATGACAGTTTCCCTTTAAAAGCCTTCAAAATCCTCCTGAGAATATAGAGAATAGTATGCTACTTCAGTATGCTAAGAGCAGGGCTCTCTACGCGCTGACGGGGAAAAAAAAAACACCTCACACAGTGCGGCCCCCGTATACTAAATTGTGTCAATCCGCACTATTTTTAGACAGATTTTGGGTGCAGACACATTAGTAAATCTAAAGCCCAGGCTTAAACTGCACCAGATCAATCAGTGGAATTAGTGGCAGATGCTGGCTGCATCTATAGACTCTCTAATCTAAGTTCATACCACTGATTTGTTACCTAAGGTAACTCCGAAAAATGTACCTTATATCTTGGCGCATCTTTTGCCACACTGCACCACCACCATTTAGACCATACCCCTTTCCTGGAAGCTACACCCTTTACCTCTAGGCCAACCCCTTGTCAGATTCATAAATAAAAATGTTAGAAAAGTAACTAAAACAGGACAATAAATGTGACATAAAGCACATTTTCTGCCTGAATTGGCGCATTTTGATTAGCAAATCCCTTTGACTTTGTTTATCTCCCTGCCATTAGCAAGGACAGACGGCGTTACCAGCACAGAGATTGATACAATTTACATAATAGATCGTAGACTGCGCCTGCTGTGACCCACTACATCACTGTACTGGCTCCATCCAGGGTCACAAGACCTTATTCACACGAATGTACCTGATCTGTATCCACAAAATGCTGACATTATTACGTCCATGTGCACATCAGTGTTGTATCTGTATGGTTTTTATGAGTCTGTCTTTTTACATCTGCTTGTCATCCGACAAAAGGAGGCCCCTTTTCGTCACAATTCTGTCCCAACCTCCTGAAAACACCCACAGGAAGATCATATTCCCTCAGACACGATTTTCTACACCATAGCTTGCGGGTACAGTGGTTATAGCAATTGGACCTTGTATTCTAAAGCTCCCGGCCTTTCTTGGAGATGGATGATGAGCAGGGGCATAGCTAAAGGTTCATGTGCCCTGGTGCAGGAGTTCAGCTTGGGCCCCCCTTCCCTCAGTGCTTTGTGGTCAGGGGAAGGGAAGCATATAGCCTTCGTGCTACCTGAGGCAAAAATTTGAAACAGCACCCCTGCCCCCATGCCAAATACTTGACCTAACCCCTTCCCTCCAGCCAGAGGTGTAACTTGACCAGCATGCACTTTCTATAATACCGGTGTCTTCTTATGTGGCACAAGGGTTTTTGGGCCCCCTCAGGCTCCTGGGCCCGGTATTGACTGCTACCACTGCACCCCCTATAGCTACGCCCGTGGTGATGAGCTTCTCAACATCCATGTATCATGACATGATTTCTCAGTGTCTCCAACAGTGTCACAAGACTCCAGAGGCGATACAGAACTCTGTACCACGTTTTCCTGAAATGCACATCCTGTTTTCTCCATTACTTAGCAACGGATACATGAAAAATACATAGCACATGTACGACATTACTGTGCAGTCCGTTCTTTCAAGCTCTCATATACTTTAATGGGAAAATCTGTCTGTAAAATTGGCCCAGAATAGAGCATTTAATGAGTTTTACAATGGATACACCGCCCGTTGAAAAAACAGATGGGTCAATAGACCTGTATGGGTCATCTGTGTGCTGTCCATTGTAACAACAGACAGCACACGGACATGAAATACGTTCATGTGAGTTAAGGTCCTGTTACATGGATTAATGTTTCAGGCAATTATTGGAAATGAACTAAAAGTTTCCAATAATTACATGATAGTCACTTACATGCAGAAATATCCTCAACTGTACGGGGACAAACGATCTCTACAGCAATCGCTGTAGACAGTACAATCTGCTGCCCAGAAATGGTGGGTTTAGGTGGCTTCTAAAAAACATGTACACCCAATGAACAAACAAAGCAGGCAATGAGTGTTTGCTTATTTGTTAGCTGATAGTCCATTTACACAGGCCAATTACATGCTTACTAATGTTTTAGTTGTAAAATTGGAGCATCAAAGCCCCGCCCATGAACACCCCAACCCCCATCCAGGAATGCAAAGTTTATGTTAGACCCACCCATTTTGGCCAGAGACAGCCTGAATTTTCAGGAATACAGTAGGGTTACTCCCAGATGCACTGATATCATTATTTTCCCAGTTATATTTTTGGAATGGCAGCACTAGTGTCGTTGTTGGATTAGGTGATAAATGCTGATTGTGGGTAAAACAACCCTATAAACTGAGCAGAAAAAGGCAACAGCTGTTCTTTGGCTTCAAAGCCAATTGAAACAGAAAATGGATATTCTGGTCATGGTCATGCAATCCATCAGTGGTGGTCGTGCTTGCACACAATGGGAAAATGCACCAGCCTATGTGAGCTCCCACGGTCACGGCCACCAGAGAAGTTGGTGTTTTTTCCTATAGTGTGCAGGCACAGCCACTGCTGATGGATTGCAGGGTGGTCTGTAACTATGGAAACGAGCAGCGTATCATGTCATGGAAAAATGAATCAAGCCAGCAAAGGAAGCAATATGGATAATAACAATACATTAGTAATTGCTTTGGATTAACTTTCTCTACATGATAAATGCCACTTGCTGAAGTGACACAACCCCTTTAAATAAAGAAAACAACATATATTCTATTAATTCACAATTATTTGTCTAAAGCATAAAAAAGAAAAGCCTGGGGGCGTGGTTTGCCGGCCGAGCAAGATGGCTGCGTGAGGAAAGTGCTCCAGCGCCACACAAGCGACTTAAAAATATCAAGCAGCTCTGGACCCACAAAAACTGACCTCCCTGACAGCTTTTTGGTCATCAACTCCTCCGATGATGACGCGGGGGAAAAAGACGGTGAAGAAGCAGGGGAAATTGGACTTTTTCCTCGACCGCGGCAGAGACCAAAATGGCGCCGCATCTCCGCAGACCTCGGGATCTCCGGGCCCTGTCTCATCATTACATGCGGGTTCGCCAGCTTTGTCCACCCCAGAGACGACTTCACCTACCTCTGCCACAAGCCGCTCCTCGCCGGTACAACCGGTAGGTACAACTTCCTCCACTGCGCTCCGGGCGGATGCCGACTGCCGCGATACTTCGACCGCGCGCTCTCCTACTGCCAGCCCGGCCAAACAAAGGCCTCGCTTACAGGCCTCTCCATCGGATCCTGAAGTGGGGGACCATGCTTCCGCGGCCCTGCTGGCTTTTCCTACCACTGAACAGCCAGCAACAGGCAACCTGTTAAAAGAAATGCTAGTGCTTTTTAGTCAATCTGTGCATAAGGACTTTGCCACCCTCATTGTCCCACTTCAGTCCTCCATAACAGCGGTGGATCATAGAGTCTCTCATGTGGAATCTAAAATGGGGGACTTTGCATCCTCACATAATCAGTTAGTGGATGCCCACAATGAATTATCGGATGAAATTGACCGGCTGAAAGCTAAAGTCGTAGACTTAGAAGATAGATCCCGCAGAAACAACATAAAATTTCGTGGGATCCCTGAAGATATTGCTCCTAAAGATCTGCACTCCTTTTTACAAGGTCTGATGAAAGCTATTATCCCTGATATTTCTACTCATGACCTCATAATTGACAGAGCTCACAGAGTAGCCCGCCCGAAACATCTTCAGACACCGCTCCAAGAGATGTCCTTGCACGGATACACTTTTTCCACATTAAGGAAGAATTGATGGCAGGAGCCAGGAAGAAGGGCACTTTACCATCACCTTTCGACCAGATTAAAATGTTTGCTGATCTCTCTGCAATTACCCTGCAACAAAGGAGATCCCTCAGCCTTTTCACCACTGCCTTGCGCCAAAACAACATCCATACAGATGGGGATTCCCGACAAAGGTGCTTATCCATCATCAAGGAACTCTCCATGCCATTCATTCTTTGGAGTCGGGTAAGAAATTGTTAGACTCTTGGAACATCTGCATGGAGGACCCTAACCTGGATCCCAAGATGTCGTCTCACCAGGATACTGAATGGCAACTGGTTACACAGAAAAGACGTCCAAAACATTGACTCTTGGTCCTGGCTGCTGACCTGATGCTACTACTGTGGTGGTGCTGAGGGGCCTCTACCTGGCCTTAAACCTCAAAGACACTGCCCACTACACACGGTCAGCCACTGATGCTGACATATTACAGGTTTCAGTTACCATTAATGTTCATGTTACTAATATGGTTTGCTATTTTCTTTGTTTTGTTATTGGCTCACCTTCACAATTTCCCTAGAAGATCCAAGATGATTATAGCCTCCAGAGTCCGCAAGCCTATCCTTGTGCAGCATTGCCCCTCTCAGGTATGTCTTCCCCACAACATCTTAACTAGATCATTGCGCATCTCTACAGCCAGCAATGACACTTAATATTGCAGCATTGAACACAAAGGGCCTTAATAGTCCCTTTAAAAGATCATTGCTATGGAGAGAGGCGCAATCGCTTAAATGTGATCGCAAACAGGCTCAAGCATGTCCGATTCCCACATGTCTTCCAATCTAACTACACTAAAAAACAGAGGGGGGTAATGGTTGCAATTAGAGACTCGGTGGCCTTCCAAAAGGAGGAGGTGATTGTAGACCCTGGAGGAAGATTTTTGATTCTTATAGCCCTGTTTAACAATATCTGTTATACCTTGGTTTTTGTCTACGCTCCAAACAAGCACCAAATTACTTTTTTGAAGAAGCTTGCTGGGAGAGTAAACAAAATTAAAAAAGGGCGAGTAGTATGGTGTGGGGATTTTAACACTGTTGTAGACTCATCTATCGATTCCACCGCTCCTTCACGAGATCGCTCTTCTGCCTTTGTTCATTACTTTGTACTGAGGATCTTTATGATGTGTGGAGAATACACCACGACAGAGAAAGAGATTATTCGTTTTTCTCATCAGTACATTCTTCTTACTCAAGGATCGACCTGTTTTTGGTTGATAGGTTGACACTACGCGAGGCTACACGATCCTCCATCGGAACCATTACGTGGTCCGACCACGCTCCCATTACCCTGTGCATCCGGGAGTCTGGCTCACATCCCCCATATGTTCCGTGGCGGAATAATGCCTTCCTCCTAGAACATCCCAAGTACAAGCTTGATATTCAAAAAGCCCTCTCGGAATATTTCCATATAAATGTCGGATCTGTACAAAACTGCTTTTCCCTCTGGAACGCCCATAAGGCGTTCATCAGAGGAATTCTTACTAAAATTGGCTATAGAGCCAAGAAAGAAAGGGAAGAAAAGGTGACGACTCTTCTGCAGCAAATAAAACAATGGGAAAGCATTAATAAAGCTACTCCTACAATTCCCCACAAGGAACAATTACATTCCCTTAGGCTGTAGCTAAAGAGTGTTTTACTGTATCAATATGAGAAACATATGAGATTTCTCAACTCTTCCTACTACTCCCAAAATAACAAGGCTGGGAAGCTATTAGCCCATAGATTGAAGGCCAGATTTGCCAAATCAAAGATCCCCTACATATTATCCAAATCTACTGGGGAAAAAATAATGGACCCACAAGGTATAGCTGAATCGTTTAGAACCTTCTACGAATCACTATACAATTTGTCCCCACAACTGCCCTCCCCCTCTTCAGAGGTTATTAACCAATTCCTATCGTCGCTTCATCTTCCCTCTATCTCTGAGGATCAACTCTCTGACTTAAATACTCCCTTCACTATTAAAGAAATACAGGATATCATTTCTAAGTTACCTAAGAACAAAGCCCCAGGACCTGATGGTCTATCAAATGCCTACTACAAATCCTTTCATACTTTACTGACCCCGCATATGCTGTCCACCTTCCAGCAAATCATGGACACAGGAGAATTCCCTAAAGAGATGCTAGAAGCCACCATAGTGACGATTCCCAAAACAGACATTCCTGCAGACGACCCAAAACAATATCGCCCGATATCCTTACTAAACACTGACACTAAAATCTTTGCAAAAGCCCTAGCGAACCGTTTAGCCCTCTGATCCCCAGTCTCACTCGGACAGATCAGACTGGCTTTGTTCAAGGCAGGAATATCCAAGAAAATACTAGGAGAGTAGTCAAATATAGTAGATTATCTAAATTCAACCAAATCCCCAGCAGTGTTGGTGACATTAGACGCTGAAAAAGCGTTTGACCGTATCAATTGGTCATTCGCTTTTTCGGTCCTCACTCAAATGGGTCTGAAGGGAGCTATTATGTCAGCTATTACATCTTTATACACTCATCCATATGCCAGAGTATGGGTCAATGGTGCATTATCTATCCCCTTCGAAATCACCAATGGTACCCGACAGGGTTGCCCCTTTCCCCACTGATTTTGTTCTATCCATAGAACCCTTAGCCCAGGCAATACGGCAAAATGACAAGATCCATGGAGTCAGGATTGGAAATAGATACCACAAGTTGAGCCTCTATGCTGATGATATTATATTGTTCCTGACACAACCCCTTGATTCATTACCTGCAGCGTTGGAAACCATATCATCCTTTGGGGCCATGTCTTATTACAAACTTAATGCTTCCAAGTCTCAGGCCCTTCCCCTTAATATACCCCCTCCCCGACTGCAATTTCTCCGCTCTAATTTCTCATTAGACTGGCAGACAACGCAAATCAAATACCTAGGCATTCAACTGACGCCTGAAGTCTCCCAACTCTTCAAAACTAACTATCTTCCATTCCTGACTTCCATGGACAAAGAACTCTCTTCCATATCTCAGTACGAATTATCCTGGGTGGGCCGCATAGCTGCCTTCCAAATGTACATCTTGCCCAAGCTTCTTTATTTATTTAAAACATTACCGATCTCCCCTCCTAAGCACTTTTTTGACTCTTGCACGAAAATATTAAACCATTTTCTTTGGAACCGTTTAAAACCCAGAATATCCACTTCTATCCTTCAAAAAATCAAAAATAAAGGAGGACTTGGCCTCCCTAATATTTATGATTATTTTTTAGCTACTCAGATTGTCCAACTGAGGGACTGGTGGTTAGAGGACCTCTCTAAACACTGGGTACAAATTGAACATTCTACAGCTGCTACACACAGCCTGAAATCACTATTGATTTCTTCTTTACACCCAGCTTTCTCTAACCCCCATCTACCATATCTGGTCTCTATAGCTATATCACACTGGAAACAATTTCATAAGAAAAGTAAGAAAGTGGTGATACCCTACCTCCTACAAGCCACTATTACCACTTTGGAACTTTTCATTCCCAATGTGGCCTTAGGCTCCTGGATGCATAAAGGAATCTTCACGATATCCCATTTATACGACAAAGATAAGCTGCACTCGTTTGATTTCCTATGTCGCACCTTTCAGATACCCCGGACAGATTTTTTCAAATATCTACAAATACGACATGTTTTTCAACATGCTGGCCCATCAACACTTGAAGCTAATTCGGAAGTATTCCAAATATGGTCTCTCTCTCCCCGTGTGAGCACTAAGCTCCGACCGTTATATGTTATTTTAGGCGAAAAAGATGTTTTTGTCAAAACTACACCCTTCCTTTCTTGGGAGAACGATTTAGGTACCTCTTTTACGATTAAACAATGGTCTACCTCTCTTTTCTTTATTCGTAGGTATCTGAAATGTGCTTTACATTATGAATCCTTAATGAAGACTGTTCTTAGATGGTACTACACTCCGGAACGCTTAAGCCTTATATTTCCAGGAGCCTCACATTTATGCTGGAGAGGATGTGGTTACAGAGGTTCTCTTTATCACATCCTCTGGGGTTGTCCTCTGCTGCGAGGGATCTGGGCAGAAGTCTTCTCTATTGTATCGGAGATAACTGGCATCTCGATCACCCAGTCCCCCTCCTTGGCCTTATTGTTTATTGACTTGGATTCCATCCCATGGAAGAGCCGAGTAGTAGCTGCCCATCTGTTTCTGTCAGCCAAATTGGCTATTACTCAATACTGGAAAAGTCCAACTATTCCTACATTGTCTGAAATTATAAAGAAAATGAACAAAACCTTTATTTATGAACATACTTTGGCCTCGGCTGCCCAAATGCCCTCTGGGTTTATGAGTATGTGGGGCTCCTGGAAACGCTCTAAGTATGCTATACCCGATGTATAATATTGGGGACTTAATTAACTATGTATGTACATTACCCTACTGGATCTCAGGGAAAGAGACTAATGTGAGACCATGGAAATGTGAGCCATTAGTTAGTTGGCTTATTAGTTGGTGTATTTGATATTTTCTTTTATATTCTTTATTGTTATTTTCTTTGGATTTATGTTCAATACTGGACGATATGAGACTGTAACTAGTGCTGCCCATTGGGCTATGTAAAGCACTATAACCCTTGGATAATACCATGTTGATGATGCTCATATTGCTCTATGTAAACTCAATAAAAACATATTGATTCAAAAAAAAAAAGAAAAGCCTATATTTAGAGAGCGGTATACAGCACTACTGTATTACTGTATTACTATAATGATTATTGTTTAAAATACTATAAAAAAGATTTATGAGACATAAACCACAATACACATAATACACATACAGCAAATGGATTTATGACTTATAGAATTATTTTACTCATTTTAGCAACCATTTTCCAGACAGAATTGGCTGCATAGACAATAAGAGGAAATTCAAAAATGTATTGTGTTGTCAAATATGTAATATATACAGTACATACAGGGAAACCTCTCCAAAAGACCATCTCTTTGAGAAGATCACCCTCAATTTAGACCAGATTTTTTGTGATGGATTTTCAGTTTCCATATCTGCCATTTATGCTGGCCTCTTCTATACAAGGACCCTTTTTCATAGTAATATTGGGTGGTTGTCTCAAAGAGGTTTCACTCTCTCTCTCCCTCTTAATGAAGGATCCATTTTGATTTTGTACTTCAGGGTGCATCCGTTC
Organism: Rhinella marina; assembly: GCA_900303285.1. Classification (NCBI taxonomy): domain Eukaryota; kingdom Metazoa; phylum Chordata; class Amphibia; order Anura; family Bufonidae; genus Rhinella; species Rhinella marina. The sequence continues at coordinate 53,071 of ONZH01022254.1, read as the reverse complement.
TGTTAGGATATTGTTGTGTGAAATCAAAACGAAAAAAAAAAAAGTTGATCCGTCACTACATACATTGAAAGTCAATGGGTGATGGATCTGTTTTTTTAGGCACCTAAAAAACTGGATCTGTCATCACTGACTTACATTGTTTTCAGTGCCGGATCCATTTTTTTTTTGTTTTTATGGCCGGTCAGAAAACGCAATGCTGCCGGAACGAAAGACATCATGAGGCATCCTGAACGGATCTCTTGTCATTCAGAATGCATTGGGACAAAACAGAACCATTTTTTTTCCAGTGTTGAGATCCTCTGCCGGATCTCAATACCGGAAAACAGCAATGTAAGTGTGAAAGTAGCCTTAGCCAAAACATTGCATGTAACATATAAAATGAATACACTAAAAAAAGCAATGTTATGTATATACTGACATTTACAGTACATAACCAACATTACATCAGGGTTGTTATTTTTTTTCTGAAATGCAGATCCTGTTGTCTCCATTACTTAGCAACGGATACATGAAAAATACATAGCAGTATTTATGAATTATAATTGTGATTACATTCACACGACCGCTGTTTTGGTCTACAGATGACCCATTTACTTCAATTGGGCCGCGAAAGATGCGGACAGCACTCCCTGTGTGATCCGCAACCGTTGCTCCGTTCCGTGGCCACACAAAAAGAATACAACATGTCCAATTCCTGTCCGTTTTGCGGACAAAAATAGGCATTTCTATAATGGGTAAATTGCGGAACGCACATGGGCGACATCCGTGTTTTGCAGATCTGCAGTTTGAGGACCACAAAACATGGAACGAATGTATCCATGTGTGAATGTAGCCTAAATGTGACGTTTTTCCAAATTCACATTTTTTTTATAATGCGCTACTCTGTACATCTAAATTACAAATCACTAAGCATAGAGAGAAATGTGACAAAGTTGGTGGGACCGATAGATTGGTTTAAGGCAGGGGTGCACAACCTTTTCTGGTTGGGGGCCACATTGCCTGACTGAAGGAATCCCAAGGGCCGAAAATAAAAGTTAAAGCGCTATTACCAATTGATATACTGTCTTTATGGTGTATTGTACATACAGTATATACTATAAATGTCTGGTTATGCCTCCTATTTCCATCTAATGGGAGAATACATGAAAAATGCATGTGAGCAGCCAAAAGACATAGACATACATGTCTGTCACCAAATGGTTGGGGGCCGCACAGAATGATATCGAGGGCCGCATGTGGGCCGCAGGTTGCGCACCCCTGGTTTAACCCCTTCGCGCATGTACGGCGCTGGGGCGATGCGGGCACATGACGCCCGCTCGCGGGTGCGGCGGGCGTCATGGCCGGCAAGTCTCTGCTGTTTCTAACAGCAGAGACTTGCCGCTACTTACCGCCATCGTCGGCGTCTTCCTGGGAGCCTAGATGCCGTGATCACATGTGATCACGGCATCTAGTTGCGTCTCAACCCGGAAGCATTTGCTTCCAGGTGGTGTACAGACACCCCGTGTGGCCAATCGGGGTGTCTGTACACCATATGAAAACTGTAATCCTCGCTAGTGAGGATTACAGTTTTCAAAGTGCAATTCTTATTCTGGCCACTAGATGGCAGGCCAGGATAAGAAATGAGCAATTCTTGGATTTCTGAGTCTATAAAATCCATAATTGCTCATAAAGAAAAAAAAAAAGCCACAATATATCAGCCCATATTTGACCTGTCAAATAGTAGAAAAAAAATTTAAAAAAAATGTTAAAAAATATATAAAAAATAAAAAAGATATAAAAGTTCAAATCACCCCCCTTTCCGTATAATTAAAAAATAAATACCTAAATAACAATAAATATAGACATCATGGGTATCACCGTGACCGAAAACGCCCGTACTTTTAAAATATAAAAAAAAATTTCCAATACGGCGAATTGTGCGGCGGAAAAAAGCGTCCAAATGGCGATTTGCCATTTTTTGTCACTTTTTTTTTCTAAATAAAATTAAATAAAAAGTGATCAAAAGGTCATACACACCCCAGAATGGTATCAATAAAAACTTCAGATCGTCCCGCAAAAAATGAGCCCCCATACAGCTCTGTACACATAAATACCAAAAAGTTATAGGGGTCAAGATTTGACAAGGAAAAAAAAAAAAAAAAAAAAGGGCAACTTTCTAATTATTTTATCACTATGAAAACGCAGGAAAAACTATACATATTAGGTATTGCCGGATTCGTACTGACCAGTAGAATGAAAGTAGCAGATCAGTTTTAATGCACATCGAACGCTGTAAATAAGAAACCCGTAGAACTGTAGCGGAATAGCGTTTTCTTTGCAATTTCACGCTTGCAATTTTTTTCCCGCTTCCCACTACACCATATGCAATATTAAATGGTGGCGTTGAAAAGTACAACTTGTCCCACAAAAAATAAGCCCTCATACAGCTATGTGAACAGAAAAATAAAAGAGTTATGGCTATTTGAAGGCAGAGAGCGCAAAACGAAAATGCATAACCGAAAAAACCTCCGGGCGCGAAAGGGTTAAGGTGACAATAAATGTTAGAAATTAAAAAAAAATCAGCAATACCTATTTAAATTGTGTTATAGCAGTGGGTGTGGAATCACTGTGTCAACCAACAGAATAAACTTCAGGCCATCAATATCTGATCAGCAGCGGTCTGGCACCTCCAACACCTTTAATCAGCTGTAGTGCAGTAGCTCCGGGACTAGAAGTCAACATCAGAACTACATAGTTTAATCCGCTGGAGGACAGAGGACAGAGCCTGCTCCCTCTGAAGTGAATGGGAGCAGTACTGCAGTAACCAGCTCCTTCCACTACACTATGGACGGAGCTACACTGAGGCAGCTGATCGGTGGGGGTGGAGGGTGCTGGACCCCTTCTGATCAGATATTGATGAGAATAGGGTATCGTAGAATACCCTTTGAAGAGGTTAATGACTGATTCAGTCTACTATGCTTTCTATGCTTTTTAGTTACTGAAGCGACTAAATGCTCCCTAGCCCCTCTCAGTGAGACAGCTCTGGTGTTCAATCAGGAGATTCAGATCACTCAGATCAGAGGGGAGGAGCTGGGCCCCATTCAATGCAGGACAATGAACATAAAGGAACCACCTCTGGAATACTTGTGGTCAAGGCCGAGAGGGGGATACTTTGATTTCTCCATCAACCTTCATGACCTTCAGACCAGGTATGTCTACACCTCTCTCCCCACACCTCTATAGCTCTGTCAGCATAAGGGCTCAAACTCTCTCAGACTCTGCTTTTTTTTAACAAACCCAAGAAAACAACTATGACCTCAATATTGTTTTTGGTTCCTTTCTTATCAGCGAAGTTAGACGTATAATGGCAACAAAGAAGTTATTTCATCATCTAAAGGCCACACATTACTACTGCCAGACATTTGTGGGGTTGTTAGGTACTATTGTGAAGATGAATGTACTGCCCTCTGACAGGTGACTGCCTGCAGTCTGCATGTAGTAACTATTGAGGGATAGCCTCAAAAAGAACATGTGTAGGAAGTTTCATACAAATACAGGAAGCAGAGAGACCTTTCTGAGGAAAACTTTGGAGCGGAGCTTTGATGGTTATTTATGATAAAACCTGGGAAAGTAGCATTTATATTGTTGCTCCTGAGCTGCTGTTGCCCGTACATTTGAACTGCGGTGCATATATCATTAGTTTTCGCTAAAACGCCCACTGTCCAGTTTCTTAGACTTGTGTTTTTGTTGCAGGTTAGGTGCAAGTTATTCAGCCAAGCTGTGATTGTCTCGTGATAACAGAATAATATGTTCCTGTCGCGTTTCTTTCATTCTACACAGACAACCAAAAAACATTGAATCTTGCCAATATTTTTGTTTTTCTTTGGAGTAAGTTCGCTTTTAACCCCTTCCCAGACAGTGTCATACATTTATGATGCAGAAGGGATGCAGTTCCTGCGCTACACTCTAAATGTACAAATGAGAGATGGTACAGGCACTAGAGCAGGGATCAGCAACGTTCGGCACTCCAGCTGTGGTGAAACTACAACGCCCAGCATGCATACTTGCTCGGCTGTTCTTGGAACTCCCATAGAAATGAATGAAACATGCTGGGAGATGTAGTTTCACAACAGCTGGAGTGCCGGAGGTTGTTGACCCCTGCACTAGAGCTATGCCTACAACAACGGCAGAGGATGTCAGCTGTCAGTGCTAAGTCAGATTCTAATTTGTTCAAAACACTATTTGGAGAACACCACCAAAATTAAAGGAAGTCTAGGGTGCTAACCGCATGTATATAATTATCACAAACCCAAATACGAGTACAGTCATGGCCAAAAGTTTTGAGAATGACACAAATATTATATTTTCACATGATCTGCTGCCCTCTGGTTTTTGTGTGTGTTTGTCAGATGTTTTTATCACATACAGAAATATAATTGCAATCATATTATGAGTAACAAAAGCTTATATTGACAGTTAAAATGAGTTAATGCAGCAAGTCAATATTTGCAGTGTTGACCCTTCTTCTTCAGGACCTCTGCAATTCTCCCTGGCATGCTCTTAATCAACTTCTGGACCAAATCCTGACTGATAGCAGTCCATTCTTGCACAATCAATGCTTGCATTTTGTCAGAATTTGTAGGTTTTTGTTTGTCCACCCGTCTCTTGATTATTGACCACAAGTTCTCAATGGGATTAAGATCTGGGGAGTTTCCAGGCCATGGACCCAAAATCTCTATGTTTTGTTCCCTGAGCCATTTAGTTATCACCTTTGCTTTATGGCAAGGTGCTCCATCATGCTGGAAAAGGCATTGTTGATCGCCAAACTGCTCTTGGACGGTTGGGAGAAGTTGCTCTCGGAGGACATTCTGGTACCATTCTTTATTCATGGCTGTGTTTTTAGGCAAGACTGTGAGAGAGCCAATTCCCTTGACTGAGAAGCAACCCCACACATGAATGGTTTCAGGATGCTTTACAGTTGGCATGAGACAAGACTGGTGGTAGCGCTCACCTCGTCTTCTCCGAATAAGCTGTTTTCCAGATGTCCCAAACAATCGAAAAGGGGATTCAGCAGAGAAAATGACTTTACCCCAGTCCTCAGCAGTCCACTCCCTGTACCTTTTGCAGAATATCAGTCTGTTCCTGATGTTTTTTCTGGAGAGAAGTGGCTTCTTTGCTGCCCTCCTTGAGACCAGGCCTTGCTCCAAGAGTCTCCGCCTCACAGTGCGTGCAGATGCACTCACACCTGCCTGCTGCCATTCCTGAGCAAGCTCTGCACTGCTGGTAGCCCGATCCCGCAGCTGAAACACTTTTAAGAGACGGTCCTGGCGCTTGCTGGTCTTTCTTGGGCGCCCTGGAGCCTTTTGGCAACAATGGAACCTCTCTCCTTGAAGTTCTTGATGATGCGATAGATTGTTGACTGAGGTGCAATCTTTCTAGCTGCGATACTCTTCCCTGTTAGGCCATTTTTGTGCAGTGCAATGATGACTGCACGTGTTTCTTTAGAGATAACCATGGTTAACAGAAGAGAAACAATGATGCCAAGCACCAGCCTCCTTTTAAAGTGTCCAGTGGTGTCATTCTTACTTAATCATGACAGATTGATCTCCAGCCCTGTCCTCATCAACACCCACACCTGTGTTAATGGAGCAATCACTGAAACGATGTTAGCTGGTCCTTTTAAGGCAGGGCTGCAATGATGTTGAAATGTGTTTTGTGGGATAAAGTTCATTTTCTAGGCAAATATTGACTTTGCAAGTAATTGCTGTTAAGCTGATAACTCTTTATAACAGTCTGGACTATATGCAAATTGCCGTTATAAAAACTGAAGCAGTAGACTTTGTAAAAATTAATATTTGTATCATTCTCAAAACTTTTGGCCATGACTGTACATGCTGGAGAATGGACGCACATCAATAGAACTAAAAACTATTTTTAAAAAGTTTTTTAACTTTTTTTAGTATGATCCAATAAAGTTGTATATATCTTTATTTATTGGTGTGCGTCCATTCTCCAGAATGTACTTGTATTTGGGTTTCTGATAATTCAGATCCTGGCATCACTACTGTGGTATCAAAGTGGTTATAGCCATTGTCAACCAATTGTTACCCAAACAATGCAATCATGGGTTTAAAAAAAAACAAAGAAAAACACCATATATAACACAATTGTTACAACCCACACTGTAAGGGCTCTTGCACATGAACGTATTTTCTTTCCGGTTTTTTTTTTTTTTTTGCGGACCATATGTGGAACTGTTCATTTCAATGTGTCCTAAAAAAAAAACGGAAATTACTCCGTGTGCATTCTTTTTCCGTATGTCCATTCTGCAAAGGAATGGAACATGTCCTATTATTGTCTGCATCACGGAACAGAATAGGACTGTTATATTAGGGGACAGCTGTTCCGTTCTGCATAATACAGTCAGTTGTTTGTATGAGCCCTTATACCTACAGCTTTCCTCCCATGTTTCGGAGTTGGCAGGTTCTGTCGGCTCAGATCCAGTAGCCCTCTCTCCACCTTCCCAGCGGGCATGGCCAACAGAGTAGCTCTGTCTTTCCACACAGGCTGTGGCCTGTTTCCTGCTGACCCAATATTAAGATGCCCAAGAAATAGGCTGTAGTACACTAGTGTCCTGCAAAGGTGTGCTGTTCTACATTTCTACATCTGCTTGTGTACTGATTTCTGCCTGTTTCCCAGATTTGACTCTGAGTTGCCTGATCCCAGTACTGACCCTGAACTCCCGCCGTGACCTCAGACTTGATTAAACTGTTCCATCAGAGGATCCTCCAGCCAGACTCTGATGCAATAGTGGGCCCCAAATGTCAAGGCCACACTTGGGGCCCACTTCAGTAGGTTCTTTCTGTGGACATTGGAGGTGCTTTATCTATACATACATGGTCTGACAACAAAGTTTGCAAATTCCCCCATGGAAATTTTTCGGGGACAGCACTATACAGAGGGTTGAATATTGTTTTATAACCTTATTCATATCAGCATTTTGCAGTTGCGTTTTGTAAACCCACAACAATCTCTGATTGGTGACTATTAAAGGGGTTGTCCGGGCTTTTACTATTGATGACCTATCCTCACGATAGGTCATCAATATCAGATTAGCGGGGGTCCAATACCCAGCACCAATGCCAATCAGCAGTGTGCATGTGCCATCTCCCTTCTATCTTCCTGTCCGGTGTGCCTGCCGTCTCCTCATACAGCTGATTGGCGGGGATGCCGGGTGTCAGACCCTGAGGATAGGTCATCAATAGTAAAAGCTTGAACAACCTCTTTAATGTTTGTGCGGGTTTCTGTATCCCATCTCAGGAATGTCGAAGCTTGATTTAGGGCAACGAACAGTGAGAAACTGTGGGGGAGTTTTAGCTACTTAAAAAAATAAGTGTCTTGGAACACCGTGCCTATTCACTGGATCTAGTCCCCCTCATTACTTTTTTCTGTACCCAAAGATAAAAGAAATATTGAAAGGAAGGCATTTTCATGATATTAATGACATTAAAGTTAATACGATAGCAGCGCTGAAGGCCTTTCCACGAAACCAGTTCCAAAATTGCATCGAAACATGTAAAATGCACTAGGGGACTACTTTGAGGGCAACTACAGTGATAATCAACAATTCCAAACCAATTCCACACCAGTTAAAATAAATCTCAAAATGAAAGATCAAAAATTAATCAATAATAAACACGAACCCATCAAACACTTAGGTGGATAGGCCCAAATCTGTTAAAGAAGAACTCCCGCAAAAATTTTTATTCTCTGGCCTGTTAGAAAGGTGCATGATATAATCTGTAGTGAATGTCATTTTCTTATCAGAGGCTGTAATTGAGAGTTATCCACTTTCTTCTTATTGTAGCTGGGTCATGTGACCAACTCCCCGACCTCCAACTGACCCAGGACAGGAAGCCAGTCACTGCTCTATTCATTCCTATGAGACTCAGAGTGAGGCTCCCATAGGAATGCATAGAGAATTAGACTTCCTGTCCACACATAAGGTGCTGTGTGAGTTGGTGGGTCTAATTCCTAGTCACATAACACAGTTGAGAAGCATCAGGAAGATATAAAAAAATTCAGCTACTGGTAAGAAAATGACATTCACTACAGATTACATCATGTACATTTCTAGCAGGACATGGAATAAAAATGTTTGCGGGAGTTCTTCTTTAAGGGTACTTGTATCCCCATTGTACAAAATAATACGTCCAATTGAAAGACAGAGAGAACCAGTGCACATACATAAGAAAAGAATGGTCTTACTGCCCCATGTAGGTCAGATGGAGGGAGAGACACATATTGCTCCAGAGTGGGTCAAGGCAGGGTTGAGTAACTTTCCTTAATTTCACCCTACTTGGCCTGGCATTTACAGCCATACACTCTGACAAATAAAGGACTAGCAGCTAGTGAGGCTGTAAAAAATTGCCTGGCTATACTTACAATATATTGCTGATAGTTGTAGGCTATATGGTAGTATACCTATCCAATCTGCCTGAATACAGTACCTTTAGTCCCCTAAGGAGACTGGACCCTACGGTCCAGTTGAAACACATAGGCACGCTTATTTTATGCAGCTATTATTTTCCCAAGTGCTTCCCTAATGCATTAACATAGCAGGGTTGGTACCACCAGCTTAGGGTCACATCTAAGGTATTCCATGGAAGAAGGCAGCACTGAAGTGCACAAGGAGGAGCATGGGAGCAACATGGGTAAGATTTTTTAGGGCGACTGAGGCTCATTTTGATTGCATGGCAGTGGTTACGGCATACTTTGTTTAGCAAGTTATAATATGTCACAAATGTGAGCACTACTGCAAGTATTCTTAGATTATTTCGGTATGTGCATTGACATTGACCAGTACAATCTTTTATAGCCTGACCATCTTAGGCTACTTTCACACTAGCGTTTTCTTTTTCCGGTATTGAGTTCCATCATAGGGGTTCAATACAGGAAAAAAACGCTTCAGTTTTGCCCCCATTCATTGTCAATGGGGACAAAACTGAACTGAAGACAACGGAATGCTCCTAAAAGCTGCGATTTGCTCTCTGTCCTGGGCATCCGCACCAAGACGGATCCGTCATGACCCCCAATGCAAGTCAATGGGGACAGATCCGTTCAGTGTGACACACTCAGTAAACGGATCCTTCCTCCATTGACTTTCAATGGAGCTCATGACGGATCCGTCCACAGTACACCACACATGACAGACACATACACACAGACATACACATACACAGACATACACACAGACATACACTTAGACATACACACAGGCATACACTTAGCCATACACATAGACATATACACAGACATACACAGACATACTTACATGCTCCCAGCAGCTCCACACATCGCAGGAGGAGGAGGACTGCGCGCACATAGGAAGATTCTCCCTCCAGCAGAGGGCGGGAATCTTTCTATGTGCGCGCCGTCCTCCTGTGCTGTGCGGAGCATGCTGGGAGTATGTAAGTATGTCTGTGTATGTGTATGTCTGTGTGTATGTCTATGTGTGTGTGTGTGTATATGTGTATGTGACACGTGTGGGGCCGGATCGCTGCTCCGGCTCCTCACATGTACTTGCGGCAGCACGGATCAGGCAGTACCCTTCACCTGCCGGATCCGTGCTGCCGCTAATGTGAAAGAGGCCTTACTTGGTGATTTTAGCGATAATGCTAATGGATGTTTTGTCTTACTATTTGTATATTAATTCTCCCCTCTAGATATGTCACCTCCACCCTTGTATACTACGTTTTTATGTATGCTTTTTTTAACAAAGATTTGATGATTTTAGAATATTTGGTGGCTTGTCTGGTGCATTGTTTGTAGGTCTATATAGTTATTGTATGCACTAGGTATACTTTTGGTGTAAATTGAGAACAGTGTGAAACAATATGACTAGTGATGCACTTTATATTGAGTACATATATCTATCTTGTTAGCATTGTTGGTAGACTGCATGGATGGTGTAGGCTCAAAAGCTGTTCCAATGGCTTTTAGCTGTAAAATACAGCTGACACTGTGCTGCACTGTCCATGATCAGCCTGCTTCTATAACCCCTTAGCACCCTTGTGATCTCTGGATGCTGATCGCTTTCCATGGTAGCCAGTGGCACAAAAAGGACCTCGGGTTTTTAGTGTAAGACAGCCAATTAGGTCCAGCCAGGCACATTAATGACTGATATATTACATTGCAATACACTGCAATACATTGACAGGCATATTACATTGCAATACAGTAGAATTATTATTTTATCTAAATTATAAAATAATTGCACAGTCAAGTTCCATAGAGGGAGACACAAAATGTAACAAAAAAAGAAATAAAGTATACAGAAAAAGTAAACTCTCTATACCACCACCATGTTAGCCAGTTAGTAGCTTTAGTGGGATGCTTTTATATAATGTGATACTGAATACTGTAAATAAAAAAGTGGGGAAAAAAATGACCTCCAACTGGTCATCTGGGCCAGGCCGATGAATAGCCATGCAGTCTGTGCTGTCTGTACCATGACGGATGTCTCAAAAAGACTCCTTTATCACCAGAATCAGCACATATCTCTGTTTCCACCTTCCGGAGGTTGTGCGGCATGAAGATGAAGCCAGAATAAGTCCACCCAGCTTCAGCGCAAATGTGATGGAAGACAGAGACAGAGTGACCCATCACCTGGATAACGTAATGTGTGCTAGCTGAAAAATAATCAGACCTCACAAAAATAGCTACATTATAGAGGGTGCACACTTTGAGAAAGATTTATCAAGACTAGTTTTCTGGGGTATGGAGATGATAAATATCCCCCATTATGTAAATGACCTGACTCACCACTGGAGTCAGGTCTGAGTTTTCTGTTTAATAGCACAGTCATGCCTAGCAGTGCTCTCATTAGTCCCTTTAACACTGAATTTAATTTCCTTCACTATTGTTGTCTTGTTGCAAATAATCCACTAGATGGAGCAATAATCCTTTTTACTTTGTTACAATTATGGAGAAGAAGGTAAATCAAATTATAAACTACTGTAATTTCAGAAAGCAATAATCAGTGTATTATGGCTACAAGGCCCAGACCCCCATTTGTGTCCCCTGCATTTAACTGTGCCCCATACTGTGCTTCTTGAATATTACTGCAAAACATACTGTGAAATATGAATATAACTGATGGTTCAGCCTGTGACTAGTGTTGTCACACAAAGTGCCCACTAAAAATAGCCAAACACAATGCTTTCTGAAAATACTAGTGCCACAATTATTGCCCCCTGAAAAATTCAATTGCCAACCATATTGTCCCCTGAAAATATTACTGCCTTACGCCTTGAGCAACCTTTAGTATGCTGCCTTGACTCTAGACCAGATTTTCTGTCCCATCTTCCACTTTTCAAAGCAATTTTGGTTGGTTGGCTGAAAGAGGTTTTAGTGTATACACTGATCAGCCATAAAACCAGGTCGGAAGCAGGAAAATGGGCAAGTATAAGGACCAGAACAATTTTGACAAGGACCTACTTGTGATGGCTAAATGGGTCAAACAATTTCCAAAATGACAGGCCTTGTGGGATGTTCCTGGAATATTGTGCTTAGATCCTACAAAAAGGGTCCAAAGAAGAGCAACTAATAAACCAGTGAACCAGAAGAAACAGTGCATCACAGCTTGCTGCTTATGGATCACTATGGACGTAGACCAGTTAGGGTAAATGCACACGATCAGGATTTATCTTTGGACAATCCGCACTGAAATCCGCAGGTGTTCTCAGTGAAATTCGTGCGGTAAATTGGTGCGGATTTGCGTGCGGATTTGCAAGTGAATGGAGAAAATTCTCATGAAATCCGGACAGGAAAAATAAAATAAATTGACATGCTGCGGATTGTAAAATCCGCACCGCAGGTCAAAATCCCCACTAAAAAAATCCGCATCGTGTGCATTGAGAATTTCAAATTGTCATAGAATATAATGTACATGACCTACGGACCGGATTTTCCGCACGCAAATCCGCACGTAAAATCCGCACATAATCCTGATCGTGTGCATTCACCCTTAGAGTGCCCATGCTGACCTCTGTTCACAGCCAAAAGTACCTACAATGAGTACATAATTATCAGAACTAGAAGAAGGTGACCTGGTCTGAAGAATCACATTTTCCTTTACATCATCTGGACGACTGGATTTGGGTATGTTGGGCAATGTTCTGTAACTGCTGGGAAACCTTCTTGGCATTGATCTTACTTTGACACAAACAAACTACTTAAACATTGTAGACTAAATACACCCTTTCATGGCAGTGGTGTTAACTAATCATTCAGTACATAAGGAACATAACAAAGAGTACAAAGTTTTGATCTGGCCTCAAAATTCTCCAGATCTCCATCCAACAGAACATCTTTGGAATGTGCTGGAAAAACAATTCCAATCCATGGAAGTCCTACCTCGCAACTTAGAGGACTTGCTGCTATTGTCTTAGGGTCAAATACCACAGGACATCTACAGATCTCTTGTGGAATCCATGCATCGACAGGTCAGAGATGTTTGACCACCTATGGGGGGACCTACACATTTTTAGACAGGTAGGTCACAATCTTTCTATTTGGGAATGTGTTTCTAATTAAGTAATATTTATACAGTATATAATCAGCAATTTTATTTTATTAATTCCCGGAGAACCCTTTAACGTTACGGTTAACCTCTGTGTGTTTTCAGAATTTTAGGGCAAAATTTATTAAACCGAGCCTCCACCAAGAACCAGTGTATGTCTGACTATCATAGAGCAGCGGAATGGTGGGAATAGCCTAAATTTATTCTTTATCATGTTTACCATCAGGGGCATAGCTAAAGGCTCATGGGCCCTGGTGCAAGAGTTCAGCTTGGGCCCCCCCCCTTTCCCTCAGCGCTGGTGCACCTAGCTTTTCTGCTGGCCAAGTCAAAAATTGAACCCCCCCATGCCAAATTCTCACCCTAACCCTTTCCCTCCTAACATTACGTATATCACTACAGAACATACAGGGTAAGGCTACATTCACACGGCAGTTGTTTTTGCGACCTCCGATCCGCATATTTTGCGGCTCAGATGCGGACCCATTCACTTCAATGGGTTAACCAAAATTGCAAAAAGCACACTGTGTGTTATCCGCATCCGTATGTCTGTTCCGTGGCCCCGCAAAAAAAATAGAACATGTCCTAATTTTGTCCATTTTTAGTACAAGGATAGGCATTGTTACAGTGGATCCGCAAAAAAAACGGATGCCATACGGAACATCATGCATTTTTTGGGGATCCGCAATTTGTGAATGTAGCCTAATACAGCGCCCCATACCTCTTACATCCAGTGACGTCTCCTCTGATGTAGATGTTTTCTTTCCTCATCTTCTCCTTTAAGACCAGACGCCATTTTTCAGCCATTTCTCATCTCTGCAGTTTGACAGAAAAAAATCTTAGTTTACTACTTTTCCATCATCCTCCCGTCTTCTGGACAAATCATCCTACCATCCCCAGTACTGTGCCACTAGTACCACACAGATAGTGCCCTTCAATAGTTATTGGCACACAGTGTCCTAAAATAACTGTGCCCAGCAAATAGTGTCCCTGACAGTAATAGTGTAAACATAACGCCACCCCAGATATAACTGTGCTATGCTGATACTGTGCCAGGGTGCCCCCCACAGTAATAGTGCCCCCCCCCCACAGTAATAGTGCCCCCCACAGTAATAGTGCTACCAAGTCCCAACTGATAATTCTCTGCCAGAGTGCACTTGTTAGTAATAGTGCCCCCAACAGTACTAATTTCCCCACTGTGCCCCAGTAATAATGCTTCCATAGTGCCCATACTAGTCATTATGTTCCCCAGAGAACCCCAGTAGTAATAATTCTCATTATAATGTGTACAAAAATGCCCCTTTGTGTGCCAGTGCAAAAAAAAACCCTTTTAATGCCCCCAGTTGAGCTAATGTCCCCATAGTGCCCCCATAATGTGCCAGCATAAAATACCCCTATATAGTGCACTCAGTAAATGCCCCCATAGTGCTCCTCTCCCCCTTCCTCATAGTGCCCCCATAATGTACCAGTATAAAATGCCCCTACATAGGTCCCCAGTAGATGCCCTCAGTGTCCCCCATAATTTGCAAGTATAAAATACTCCTTCTTAGTGCCCCCCGTAGATGCCCCCATAGTACCCACCATAATGTGTCCCAGTATAAAATGCCCCTATACAGAGCCCCCATAAAAAATACCCCTTCTTTGTGGGCTCAGCAGATGCCCCCATAGTGCCCCCCAATAATGTACCAGTAAGAAGTGCCCCAATAATGTGCCAGTAAGAAGTGCCCCCATAGTGCCCCCCAATAATATGCCAGTAAGAAGTGCCCCAATAATGTGTCAGTATGAAGTTTCCCCACAGTGCCCCCCAATAATGTGCCAGTAAGAAGTTCCCCCATAGTGCCCCCCAATAATGTGCCAGTAAGAAGTGCCCCCATAGTGCCCCCCAATAATGTGCCAGTAAGAAGTGCTCCAATAATGTGCCAGAAGTGCCCCAAAATTTCCCCCAATAATGTACCAGTAAGAAGTGCTCCCCCCCATTGATTCCCCCCAAAATCATGTGCCAGTAAAGTGTCCCACCCCCATAGATGCCCCCAAATTATGTGCCAGTAAGAAATGCCCCCAGTGCCCACACGTGCCAGTAAGAAATGCCCCCAGTGCCCCCAATAGAGCTCTGGTCCGTAATTGCGCCATATAAAAAAAAAAATAAACACCTCCTCAGCGATGCGATGCAGGCCTCTTTTGGCCTGTGTCCCGCGCTGTACGGCTCAGTCGGCGCGGTGACATCATCGCGCCGCCTGCGCCGGCCTCTGATAGGCTGCAGGCCTAGTGCCTATCAGATGAATGGGGAAGGGAGACGCCTCTCCCTTCCCCGCCCCATCACAGCACTATTCAGCTGTATCACTGTCCTGAGGACAGCGATATAGAGACTATGGAGATGAGTGCATCCACAATGGAAGCACTCATCTCCCTTTGCTCCGCCGCCGCCATTGCCCCGCAACTGTGACCAGGGCCGTGCCACACCTCGCCTAATTGGCAGTGCGGCCCTGCAAGTGGCAAGGGGGGCCCCCTGGCTTAGGGGCCCGGTCGCAACTGCGACCGCTGCGACCCCTATAGCTACGCCACTGTTCACCATAATGACTAGTGTTGAGCAAATCAAAGCCAAATAAATTGACTTTGATTCGAATTTCAGAAAAACTCCACAAATAGATCAGGTGAGTATTTTTTATTTTTTTTAACCTGGTTAAACCCTGAAAGGCCTCAATCGTAGCATCAGATGATGCAATCAGCGATGAACCGGACATTTGAGGGGTTCAATGACATAATTGCACCTTCTACATACCAAGGAATATGCTTCGTGACGAAGTAACCCTTGTCCATCTGCTTCATATAAAGGGTTAATAAAGTATTGGATGTGGCATCTGCTGTAGGGTCTGTGGTAGGAGGGGCGCCTGAGCTACCCTGCTTCTCTAGCTTCCAGGCACACAGTAATAGCAACTGCTGGAAACCACCACTAGGGGGAGGTTTTTATAGTAAATGACAAGGGAGCATAAGGTAACAGCACAAATCAGTAATATGTAATAAATGGAGAACTAATAGAATGTATAAGCTAAAACAGAGGCATATATATAAATGATTATTGCAGAAATTAAGTTATAGGCATTTGCATAAACCTGAACAATACTGTAGTTTTAAATCAGAGAGAGAGAAGAAACAGGAATGATAACAGGAACAGGATAGATTTGAAAAAGGTGATACCCCATGTAAATTCTGTGGCCCACATTTACATGAGTGGCCCACATCTAGCCCAGTACGCCTAGATTTAGTTGTAAATGGCATAAAAATTGTCTCAGTTTGGCACATCTAGGTTTAGAAAATGTTTCTGTGCCTAGTCTGAGAAATGGGTACGGTTCAGCTGAAAGGGGCACGGCCAAAATTGCACCACAATTCCAGGGTAGAATTTTGTCTCAAAGTAAGTCAACCAATAGCTGGTATAAAGTTACACAAAATGTCTATCCATTGTGATAAATTGGGTGATGGCTAGACAGCCTAAGTTTATGCCATCTACAGGCTTAGTAAATCTGCCACAGGGAATCAAAAATATTTTTTGCAAAAACTGTAAGCTGAGAATGGGCCATGCACATAGCGCTGGAATCATTTAAAAAGAACCAGGGAGACCAGGAAATGAAAAAGGAGTGGGGGTTATTGCCAACTGCCATCAACTCCTCCATCCTCAAGATGTAATTCATCCTGTCTATAAAGGCCCCATGGCTAGGGTACTTATAGACTTCCAGTGCCCAGCAATTGTTTACCGAGCTGCTGCTGCTAGAAAGTGTCTAAGGAGGTCCTTCTGCCCTGGCAACTGGTTCTGAAATATTGAGGGGGACGGCAGAGAGCCAGAGGTGTTCCAGTTATACAGAGAAAAGTCTTTGTCCAAAATTGGCACGGACTGTCACAGGATGCACCCAATTTATGAGGAGGCCTGCGCAGAGTATATCAATACTAGCGCAGAAAGTGCCAGTCTTGATAAATCTCCCCCTATGTGTTAAAAACCTAATCAAGTTGTGTTTTGAGTAGGGCCCATTTTTAGTTTTTCCATGGGGGTCTATTTATTTCTGTGCACAACCCTGACTATTGTTTGCCACCTACCAGTAGAAAAAAAACACACAGAAAAAGGCCATACTTACTTATACAAGGGCATGTTTACAGCAGCATGGAGAATAGCCACAATGTTATATGAGGGAAGTCCATGGGGTGCAAAATACTACATAGCCACTTGCGCACTTACCATTCATGAGGACAGTGACTGCATAGTATTGTACTTGTCCACTGTCCACTTTTTTTATATTGATTACCTATCCTCAAGATATATCATCGATATCAGATCAGCGGGGACCCTCCCACCACCCCCTCCGATCAGCTGTTTGAAGAGAAGGCAGTGCTGCCTACATTGTTTACCTGCATGTCATCGCTACCGCAAAGGTGAGCAGGTGTAATTACATCTATGCCATCCCAGTCACTTCAATGGAATGGCTCCTTCCTTTAAATAAAGCTTTTATAGGGTGCAAGGCACACAGTTATGTGTACTGCTCCATGTAGCTTTGGTCACGTGCATACTATTAGAAGAGGCAGGCTGCTCAGCACCATCTAAAGAAGGCCATACACATTAGATAGAAGTAAGTTGATAGGCAAACAACTGCTGAACAAATGATCATCTGGTGAAGGATCCTGTTCCATACTCCATATTGTCTGCTACAATCATTCAAACTGGCCACACATGTTCAATGACACTGGGCGAGGGACGAAAGATCTTTCGTGGAATGTTCTTTCAAAGATCTTTAAGCCACAAAGAATCTTTCAATGAATTTCAAACATGGGCAACTTTCAAATTTCAAACATGGGCAACATGGAGCCAAAAACAATAATAAAATACTAATAGGAGTTTATTATAAACCACACAATATACCAGAGTCCACAGAAAATCTACTTCTAAATGAAATAGACGAGGCGGCAAATCATAATGAGGTCGTTTTTGGGGATTTCAACTACCCAGATATAGACTGGGAAACTGAAACCTGTATATCTCATAAAGGACACAGGTTCTTGGCAATAACCAAAGACAATTACCTTTCCCAACTGGTTCAGGACCCGACTAGAGGGACGGCCAAACTGGACTTAGTATTAACCAATAGACCTGACAGAACAACAGATGTGCAGGTTGGGGGACACCTGGGAAATAGTGACCATAATATAATAACCTTCCAACTGTCATTCAAAAGAGCGTTTCTTCAGGGAGGAACAAAAATACCAAACTTCAAAAAAGCAAAATCTAGCCAACTAAGAGAGGCCATAGGCCTAACTAACTGGGATAAAAATACAGCCACAAAATGAGATATTTTTAAAAGCATCCTAATATCTAATTGTGAGAGGTACATACCTTATGGGAATAAAAGGATAAGAAACAAGAAAAAAACAATGTAGATACATAGAACTGTAAAGAAAGCAATAAATGACAAAAAGAAAGCATTTAAATCACTAAACAGGAGGGGAGCAAGGAAGCATTGAAAAACTATAAGGAAAAAAATAGAATATGTAAAAGACAAATAAAAGCAGCCAAACTAGAGACCGAGAAATTAATCGCCAAAGAGAAAAACTAACCCTAAAATGTTTTTCAATTATATAAATGGTAAAAAGTATAAACCTGAAGGTGTCACCCCTTACAGAGTAATGAGGGGGGAGTTGCAGAGAGCGATGAGGAGAAAGCAAACCTATTAAATATTTTTTTCTCCACTGTATTCACTGAGGAAAATAAACTGTCAGATGAAATGCAGAATATAAAAGTAAATTCCCCATTAAAAGTGCCCTGTCTGACCCAGAAAGAAGTACAGCAACGTCTTAAAAAGATCAAAATAGACAAATCCTCAGGACCGGATGGTGTACACCCCCGTATCCTAAGAGAATTAAGTAATGTCATAGCCAGACCCTTATTTCTGATATTCAAGGACTCTATACTGACAAGGAGTGTTCCACAGGATTGGCGCATAGCAAATGTGGTGCCAATATTCAAAAAGGGTCCAAAAACAGAGCCCGGAAACTATAGGCTGGTAAGATTAACATCTGTCGTGGGTAAACTGTTTGAAGGCTTACTAAGAGATGCTATCTTGGAGTACCTCAATGAAAATAAGCAAATAACTCCATATCAGCATGGCTTCATGAGGAATCGGTCATGTCAAACCAATTTAATCAGTTTCTATGAAGAGGTAAGTTCTAGACTTGACCGCGGCGAATCAATGGATGTCGTATATCTGGACTTCTCCAAAGCATTTGACACGGTACCACATAAAAGGTTAGTATATAAAATGAGAATGCTTGGCCTGGGAGAAAATGTCTGTATGTGGGTAAGTAACTGGCTCAGTGATAGAAAACAGAGGGTGGTTATTAACGGTACACACTCAGATTGGGTCACTGTCACTAGTGCGGTACCACAGGGGTCAGTGTTGGGCCCTATTCTCTTCAATATATTTATTAATAATCTTGTAGAAGGCTTGCACAGTAAAATATCAATTTTTGCAGATGACACTAAACTGTGTAAAGTAATTAACACAGAAGAGGACAGTGCACTGCTACAGATGGATCTGGATTAGAGATGAACGAATCTATTCGCCGATTCGTATCGAATCTTGGAAATTTTTAGCTGCGAAGCGAATCCGAATATTAGGTGATTCGCTTTGGCTTTGTACGCATTCGCTACGTAGTTTGTCCTATAAATTATACGCTATTTTGCTAACTTAAAATGTCTGCCTGCAACCTGATCTACAATATGAGCACAGCTGGTTTCCTCCACTTGCAGAGTTGCCTAGGGCACTTGCATATACTACATATTGGTAAGTGTTCCTGTCAGGCTGCTCAGCCATGATGGCATATCATAGGAAGGATGGTATCATTACCATTTATTGTACAACAGTGCAATGTGTAGTGATCCCCTGCCACTTCAAATGGTGGCAACCAGTCCTATTCAAATTCCAGGACAGGTTGCTGGCCGCCATTTTTAATTATTGACACCCGATTTTCCTCAATAAGGCCAGACTGCATCCTGTAAAAATGATAAGCATGAGTTATACAAGTTTATCAGTGAGATACAAACATAGCGGAGAGGGGGATTCATAACAATAGTAACATTTTGGTATATGTTGGACCTGCATCTGTTGCTACAACCTCAATAAATATTTTGGTCATGGAGATATCAGTCATCCTGAAAGGTGTTTTTCGCAGGAGGTGTCAGCCATCGCCCTGACTTCCACCTTTATCCAGCAGGAGTGCAGCTCTGAGGAATGCATTCTTAGCTTCTGCTCGTAGAGGCATGCCACTGATGCTACTAAAACAAAACCAGGAAGATATTAATGTCAAGTCTTCACATGTCTTCAGTACAGGGTGCGCTGGCAACAGCGGTCATCAGCCTTGTGGCAATGTTTTTTGTTATATGTTTAGTGCATTATATTAAAAGCACAAAGCTTGTTAAATGGAAGAGGGGATACAAGCTACACTCACTATCTGATGAATGCCTTTTCCACAAACTATTGTGCTTGGCCTGTCTGCTTTCAGTAGGGGATGTGAATTATAACATATTTGAGCTTAGAAAACTATTTGATCAGCAAAAACAAAGAAAAGACTAGACTTACGGGTTGACAACTAATAAGAAAGGCATCAAAAACCATTAAAAAGCTACTGTCCTCATGGAACTAGAACTGGCTGCATACTTTTGGTTCCAGTGCTATTTTTCTTCTATTTCTCCTGTTTTCCCGTAGTCAGTGCCATTGATTTTGGCACAAGATACCAGTAAACTGTCAGGTGTCTTCATCGCCCAGTTTCATTTGACACTAGGCGGTAGACACTGCTCACCTGACAATTCCTTAGGATAAGATGCCGCAACTAACAGCAACAACTGTAGACGTTTAAAAAAATAAATATGATGGGAAAAATTCCAGAATCAGTAAACAGACAAACCCTTTAATATGCTAGGAATGACCACCAATTATTAATAAATTAATGCACATATTTTCTTTTTCAGCAGTTTACTGAGGCTTATTGGATGCATGTTCATACGGGAATCCAGAGCCAGATGAGATGACTATGCACAGGGGAGCACCCAGAATTTTTGTCTGGGGGGGAGGGGGTATGGAGGGTTCCAGTAGAAAAAAAGGGCAAAATGTCAGGCCCTGCCCATTGTTGCAAGCACTTCCTACATATAATAGGCCACTCCCAACAAACACCATACAGCTGAAATTATAATGTTGAGGTTGAAGGTAAGAGTCTCCCCCACATCCTACATAGACTCACTGAACTTAATACTGAGGGCCCCAACATAAAACTACTGTACTCAAACTATTCTTTTTCCTCCCTGTGACAGGACTGTTTCACAGACTACCCACCACGTTGCTGACTCTGGCAGGAGCTGTTGAGCGTCACTTCCTCCCTCCTAGTCCTGAAGGCGTCAAAAGAGGAGTGGAGAAGGAGCTGCCCAATATTTAAGGTGTGTAGGCCCCCGTGGAGGAGCCTTGCTCTACACATCATACAGAGAGGTGAGGACCTGCCCTGGCTGCTTTGCCTACCGTATTTTTCGCCCCATTAGACGCACTTTTTTCCCCAAAAAATGGGGGGAAAATGGCCCTGCGTCTTATGGGACGAATGCTAATGAGAGCTTCCATTATGGAAGTGCTCATTAGCACTGGAGGACCAGGAAGCGATGAAGGATCTATACTCACCACTTCCTGGTCCTCCGTTCGGCTGTGCAGTGCTGCGCATAGCGTGAGGGCGCTCTGTGACCTGACGCTGTGTGCGCCGGGTCACAGCACAGCCTCTGCAGAAAGAAGACAGAGTGCGGGCGGAGGAGCGGCGGCATCCAGGAGCAGGAGAGGTAAGCGGCTTTTTTATTTTAACTGTGGCATGCTGGGCTCATAATGGGGGCTAATAAGAGGCATGGGGGCTGAATAGAGGAATATGAAGTCGTACGGGCACTAGATAGAGGAATAAGAAGTCATATGGGGCTAAATAGAGGAATAAGATGTCATATGGGGACTCATATCGGGGCTGAAGTGAGGTATGGGGACTGATATGTTGGCTAATTACAGGCATGGGGGCTCATATGGGGGCTGATGAGAAGCATGGGACTCTTATCTGAGGTGTGATTGGGTGTCATTCACATTGGGGTCTGAGCTGAGGTCTGATTGGGCATCTGATCTCAGGTCTTATTAACATTGGGGGTCTAATTGGGGCTGTAAGCTGAGGTCTGATTAACATTGGGGGTCTGATTGGTGGTCTGACATGAGGTGTAATGAAAAATATTGTTTTCCTTATTGTCCTCCTCTAAAACCTAGGTGCGTCTTATGGGCCAGTGCATCTTATAGGGCGAAAAATAGGGTACTTTACATTTAATAAATAGACAACAGCAGGCTACAGCCAGGAAGCTCCTTCCTTCTCCTTCTTTCTGAGATACTGCTCGTGGCCTGTGGTTCCCCTCACTATCTGCCACCCGCCAGTAGCCTGCTGCCCCCCCTTGGTCGCCTTCACCAGGGGGGCCCATTTGCAGCAGTTGATCTAATGTCTCCATAGTGCCCCTATAATGTATTCCAGTATGCTCCTCTCCCCCATCCTCATAGTGCCTCATAATGTGAGAGTACAAAAAGCTCCTATATAGTCAGGGGCGGGCTGGGCCGGGGGGCAGGAGGGCACTTGCCCCCCGGGCCGGTAGATCCAGGGCTGCTGCGGCCCCTCTACTCAATTGTATCTGCGTCCGCTGGACGCAGATACAATTAAGCCTGCAGCAGCGCCGGCGGGACAAGGGAAACACTGGTTTCCTGCTCCGCTATTCCCGGCCGGCACACTGATGTGACGTAGGCGGCGCAATTTCGTCATCGATCTTGAGAAGCAGAACCGCCAGAAGAGGCCGGGTCTATATCGTGGGACCGCGCCAGGACAGGTGAGTGAACTGCAAGTACCCTCCCCCATTCTATCCATATGACGCCCTAACCCTGCTAGTGGCCCCTGACACCTAAAACTGGCCCTGTCTGACCTCTAATACTGGCCACTGACCCCTACCCTAGTACTGGCCCCTGACCCCTACACTAGTACTGACCCCTAATACTGGCCCCTACCCTACTACTGGTCCCTGACCCCTACACTATTACTGACCTATAATACTGGTCCCTGACCCCTACCCTAGTATTGCCCCCTGACCCCTACACTAGTACTGACCCCTAATACTGGTCCCTGACCCCTACCCTAGTACTGGCCCCTGACCTCTACACTAGTACTGACCCCTAATACTGGCCACTGACCGCTACACTATTACTGACCTATAATACTGGTCCCTGACCCCTACCCTAGTATTGCCCCCTGACCCCTACACTAGTACTGACCCCTAATACTGGTCCCTGACCCCTAATACTGGCCCCTGACCTCTACACTAGTACTGACCCCTAATACTTGCCACTGACCTCTACACTAGTACTGACCTCTAATACTGCCCCTAACCCTACTACTGACCCCTAATACTGTCCCTAACTCTAATACTATGCCATATTGACCCCTAATCCTAATACTTACACCTAACCCCAAGGCTACATTCACATGACCATATGTGTTTTGCGGTCTGCAAATTGTGGATCCGCAAAACACAGATACCGGCCATGTGCGTTGCGCATTTTGCGGACCGCATATGGCCAGAGCTAGTGTTAGGATTATAATCCTAATAGTATATGATTATTGTCCGCGGATCTTTTTTGTGGTGTGCTGTCCGCATGGAAATACGGTCGTGTGAATGTACCCTAATGCTGACTCTAATCTCAGTACTGGCCCCTAATCCTAATACTAGCCCTAAGGGTGTATACAGACGACTGTTTTTCTGGGTCTGCATCCATTCCGCAATTTAGCAGAACAATTGCGGACCCATTCATTTTATTGCAGAACACTTTCGGTCGTCTGAATGTAGTCTTATGCTAATACTAGGCCTAACCCCAATACTAACCCCTAACTCTAATACTGCTAGTACTACGCCTAACCCCAATATTAGCCCTAATATACGATAATACTAATCCTAACCCAAAAACTGACCGTAACCTTAATTGCAACCCCCAATACCTCACAAAGTGCTCATAATATCTGTACCCACTGCATCTTTAACGAGATATAAAAGATGCAGTATATACAGATATATGGTATATACAGCAGTGTACTGATATATCAGTGCACTGCTGTATATACTATATATCTGAACCCACTGCATCTATTATACCTCTTGTCATTTGACCCTCAGGAACATGTAACCAGTTACTTTACACCTTTTGTTTTCTAGCTTCTGCAGAGTATTATAATACAGTGTGTGTACGCTGTATTCAGGGGCACTTAGAAGAGGCACTATACATAAAGAGGGCACATAGAAGAGGCACTATATGTAAAGGGGGCACATAGAAGAGGTATTATACATAAAAGGGGCACATAGAAGAGACACTATACATAAAGGGGCGCATAAAAGAGGTATTATACATAAAAGGGGCACATAGAAGAGGTATTATACATAAAAGGGGCACATAGAAGAGGTATTATACATAAAAGGGGCACATAGAAGAGGCACTATACATAAAAGGGGCACATAGAAGAAGCATTATACATAAAGGGGCACATAGAAGAGGCACTATACATAAAATGGGCACATAGAAGAAGCATTATACATAAAGGGAGCACATAGAAGAGGCACTATACATAAAGGAGCACATAGAAGAGGCACTATACATAAAGGGGCACATAGAAGAGGCACTATACATAAAGGGGCACATAGAAGAGGCACTATATGTAAAGGGGCACATAGAAGAGGCACTATACATAAAGGGGGCACCATAGAAGAGGGATTATACATAAAAGGGTCACATAGAAGAGGGATTATACATAAAGGGAGCACATAGAAGCACTATACATAAAGGGGCACATAGAAGAGGCACTATACATAAAGGGGGCACATATAAGAGGGACTATACATAAAGGAGCACATAGAAGAGGCACTATACATAAAGGGGGCACATATAAGAGGGACTATACACAAAGGAGCACATAGAAGAGGCACTATACATAAAGGGAGCACATAGAAGCACTATACATAAAGGGGCACAGAAGAGGCATTTTACATAAAAGGGGCACATAGAAGAGTCACTATACGTAAAGGGGGCACATCAAAGAGTCATTATACGTAAAGGGTGCACACATAAGAGGCACTATTTATAAGGGGCACAAAACATGTGGCATTATATACAGAGGGCACAGAGCATTGGGCACTATATACAGAAGGCACAGAGCGTGTTGGCACTGTACATAGGGCACAGAGCATATGGCACTTTATATAGAGGGCACAGGTCATATGGCACTGTATACAGAGGGCACAGAGTATGTGGGACTGTATACAGAGGGCACAGAGTATGTGGCACTATGTACAGAGGGCATAGAGCATATGGCACTGCATACAGAGGGCACAGAGTATGTGGCACTATGTACAGAGGGCACAGAGTATATGGCACTACATACAGAGGGCACAGAGAATGTGGCACTGTATACAGAGGGCACAGAGTATATGGCACTACATACAGAGGGCACAGAGAATGTGGCACTGTATACAGAGGGCACAGAGTATGTGGCACTATATACAGAGGGCACAGAGCATATGGCACTGTATACAGAGGGCACAGAGTATGTGGCACTACTATTGGGGGCCCTGTGTGTAGCACTAATGCTGCTGTTATATTCAGGGCACGGCATGTGGCACTAAGATGAGTTTGTGTCAGTGTGCAGGATGCCAATGTGTTGGTAAAGAGAGAAGCTGAAGAGATCTTCTCGGCAAAATCTGCAAAGCTGAATTGTGGATGGGAAAAGTCATCATGGTGGTCTGAGCCAGATGGAGAAAAACTCAGGAGGAGACGTCATCTGTAAGTCACTGAATGGAAGTGATTATTCTGCTACTGACTGTGTATGATGGGAGCTGTAGTCACCTGGATGATCTACAGCTGATGATGGGTGGTATCAACAACAACTCCCAGCATCCCTTTACTGCTGTTCAGGCCATGCTGGGAGCTGTAGTTTTATATGGTGAGGGCTGACCTGACTACTCAGATGGTTTCTGTGCTGAACTTTCAAAATCTGGTGCTGTATTTATGTAGAGAACTTGGTTCTGTACTGTATTTGACTTATGGGTTTGGTCCTGGTGCTATATATATGTAGTGAACTTGGTTCTGTACTGTATTTGACTTATGGGTTTGGTTCTGGTGATATATATATGTAGTGAACTTGGTTCTGGTACTGTTTTTGACTCATTGGTTTGGTTCTGGTTTTTTATTCATGTAGTGAACTTGGTTCTGGTACTGTTTTTGACTCATTGGTTTGGTTCTGGTGCTGTATTCATGTAGTGAACTTGGTTCTTGTGCAGTATTTGACTTATAGGTCTGGTTCTGGTGCTGTATTTATGTGGTGATCTTGGTTCTTGCTCTGTATTTGTGTGTTATACATGCATCTGATGCTATACTTCAGTCTAATACCATTCATTCACATCTGAATTCGGGCCACTGTCACAGATTCTGTCAAAAAGACCTGACAGAAAAGTCCTGCACGCAAAACTTTTTTGTCCGGTAGAGAAACAGCTTCCTGATCAGATCCCATTATGGAGTCTCTTCAGCTCAGGGGTTGGTAAATCTGGCCCCTATAATCATCAGGCTGTTGCTACGGACTCATGTTCTGTATCTGGGATTGCACATGTGCGTGTGATCCCAATGTGAAAACACAACCAGCTGCCGCCTTTTAATGATTTAAAGCCCAGTTACCTATACCGCTTTTATATGGTAGGCGGAGTTAAACCGGGTAAGGTGGGCCGCTACACATGGGCCAGTGCTGTGTGCTTGCCCCCCAGGCTAAAATTTGCCAGCCAGCCCCTGTATATAGTGCCCCCGGTAGATAACCCCATAGTGCTCATCTTTCCCTCTTCCCCATAACGTGTCCCAGTATAAAATGCCACTATATTGTGTCCCCAGTAGATGCCCATAGTGTTCACCATAATGTGGTAGTATAAATTCCCCTCCTTAGAGCCCCCAGTAGATGCCCCCGTAGTGTTCCTCTCCCCCTTTTCCATAGTGCCCCCATAATGTGGCAGTATAAAATACCCCATCTTAGTGCCCCCAGTAGATATCCCCATAGTGCTCTTCTCCCTCTTCTTCATAGTGACCCCATAATGTGCCAGTACAAATGCCCCTTCTTAGTGTCCCCAGTAGATGCCTCCATAGCGCTTCTGTCCTCCCTTCCCCATAGTGCTCCCCATAATGTGCCAGTAAAAAGTGCCCCTTCTTTTTTCTGTGCTTAAAAAAACCTAATGCAGAATCTGCATCAGTTTTTTTGGATGTGTTTTTTTCTGATGCATTTTATAACGCAGTTTTGGCGTGGAGTTTCATTAATGCCCATTTTTAAAGGGAATTCTGGACTTGGAACCCGCATGAAGAATGGTCAGGGAACTTATTTTTTTTCATGGTGCAGTTTATGAAACCCCAAGCTGAAAAAATGGGTTTTCCCATCCGGGCCCCTGAAGTGAAGGGAGAGCACAGTGTGCATGGATGGTCATTCTCCATTATTCTATGATTGTTCTGAAAATAGCTCATCACTGGCAATTCCATAGCAGTGAATGGAGATAATGCTGTGCATGCACACTGAAATGGGGGATCTGTGTATGACACTATTATTGGGGATCTGTGGATGACACACTGTTATGGGGGACCTGTGGATGACACTGTTATGGAGGATCTTTGGATGTCACACTGTTATGAGGGATTTGTGGATGTCACACTGTTATGGGGGATCTGTGGATGACACACTGTTATGGGGGATCTGTGTATGACACTATTATTGGGGATCTGTGGATGACACACTGTTATGGGGGACCTGTGGATGACACTGTTATGGAGGATCTTTGGATGTCACACTGTTATGAGGGATTTGTGGATGTCACACTGTTATGGGGGATCTGTGGATGACACACTGTTATGGGGGGATCTGTGGATGACACTGTTATGGGGATCTGTGGATATCACACTGTTATGGGGATCTGTGGATATCACACTGTTATGGGGGATCTGTGGATGACACTGTTATGGGGGATCTGTGGATGACACTGTTATGGGGGATCTGTGGATGTCACACTGTTATGGAGGATCAGTGGATGACACACTGTTATGGGGGATCTGTGGATGACACTGTTATGGGGGATCTGTGGATGGCACTGTTATGGGGGATCTGTGGATGACACTGTTATGGGGGATCTGTGGATTACACTGTTATGGGGGATCTGTGGATAACACACTGTTATGAGGGATCTGTGGATGACACTGTTATGGGGGATCTATGGATGACACTGTTATGGGGGATCTATGGATGACATTGTTATGGGGGATCTGTGGATGACACACTGTTATGGGGGGATTTGTGGATGACAAACTGTTATGGGGATCTATGGATGACACACTGCTTTAGGGGATGTTGCTGTGATAAGGCCACAATGTGTGATATAGCTTACAGATGCCCTTATTAGCAGCCCTGGTCTGCTCCCCTCAAGTACTGAAAAAAAAAAAGACACTAATAATTTGGACCTCAGGGTCTTAATCTATACCCCAATACCTCGCCTTCCTGCCCCAATTAACAATGCAGACCACCTAAACAATAGTGTCTTCAATAGCTTAACTAGAGCCCTCTATGGCCCAGACAGCCTGTTGTAATTGAATAGCACGGCCACGTCACAAGCACGCCATTTGGTGGTGTTCTAAAAGTGCTGCAGACCAAGCTCATGGACTGGAGTCACAGGGAGCTCAAAGAGGGGGCACACACCGGGAACACAGAGGGCACAGCAGCGCACACAGGGGTCGCAGGGAGCGCACAGAGGGGTCGCAGGAAGCGCATACAGGGGTCGCAGGACGCTCACACAGGGGGCGCAGGATGCTCACAGGTCAGACGCCATCAGTAGATGAGGGCAGTGTAGGTTGTTACAATGAAAGTGTGACCCCCAGCAGCCCTTCATCCTCCTTCTCCACAGACACTGCTGCATGCCTTTTACTGAGATGGACTTACCAGCCAGAGAGGGAACAGGCTGCGTGCTTTCATAAGAGTGGGTCCTGGGAGCAGCCAACAGTCCAGGAGCTGAGGTCAGAGCTAGCAGAGGGCCCAGTCATCCGAGTCTGGTTGCTTGCAGCCTGGAGCAAGTGCAGGCAAAGGATGGGGGCAGAGCTATGTTAGCTGAAGGACATTTATTTTACAGTATATAGAAGTCCAGAAGTTTCTTTTTTTTTATTAATTTTTTTTCTCAGTATTTGAAAAAATAAAATAAAAATATACAAGGGTAAGAAATGCAGTTTGTTTTTAATCAGCCCATTGGGATTTAGCCTACTCTATATAAGGATGCTAAATCCTAGTGGGCTGAAGGACCAGGTACCTTTGACCACTAGAATGGAGAGTGTTTTGACGAAAAGGACAAGATCACTCTGCCCACTAGAATTTATCCCAATCTATATAAGGATGTTCATCCGTTCACCTTTTCTGTGTCGCACAAAGACACGGTGGTTGGAACCAAAGATCTCAAATTTAGACTCATCAGACCAAAGCACAGATTTCCACTGGTCTAATGTCCATTCCTTGTGTTCTTTAGCCCAAACAAGTCTCTTCTGCTTGTTGCCTGTCCCTAGCAGTGGTTTCCTAGCAGCTATTTTACCATGAAGGCCTGCTGCACACAGTCTCCTCTTAAGAGTTGTTGTAGAGATGTGTCTGCTGCTAGAACTCTGTGTGGCATTGACCTGGTCTCTAATCTGAGCTGCTGTTAACCTGCGATTTCTGCGGCTGGTGACTCGGATGAACTTATCCTCCGCAGCAGAGGTGATTCTTGGTCTTCCTTTCCTGGGGCAGTCCTCATGTGAGCCAGTTTCTTTGTAGCGCTTGATGGTTTTTGCGACTGCACTTGGGGACACTTTCAAAGTTTTCCCAATTTTTCGGACTGACTGACCTTCATTTCTTAAAGTAATGATGGCCAAGTTTTTCTTTACTTAGCTGCTTTTTTCTTGTCATAATACAAATTCTAACAGTCTATTCAGTAGGACTATCAGCTGTGTATCCACCTGACTTCTGCCCAACACAACTCATGGTCCCAACCCCATTTATAAGGCAAGAAATCCCACTTATTAAACCTGACAGGGCACACCTGTGAAGTGAAAACCATTTCAGGTGAGTACCTCTTGAAGCTCATCAAGAGAATGCCAAGAGTGTGCAAAGCAGTAATCAAAGCAAAAGGTGGCTACTTTGAAGAACCTAGAATATAAGACATATTTTCAGTTGTTTCACACTTTTTTGTTAAGTATATAATTCCACATGTGTTAATTCATAGTTTTGATGCCTTCAGTCTGAATCTACAATTTTCATAGTCATGAAAATACAGAAAACTCTCTCAATGAGAAGGTGTGTCCAAACTTTTGGTCTGTACTGTAAATACACCATATATACACTACACACACATAAATACACCATATACATGGTATACATACATAAATACACCATATACATGGTACACATACATAAATACACCATATACATGGTACACATACATAAATACACCATATACATGGTACACATACATAAATACACCATATACATGGTACACATACATAAATACACCATATACATGGTACACATACATAAATACACCATATACATGGTACACATACATAAATACACCATATATACACTACACACACACATACACATAAATACACCATATATATACTACACACACATACCATCCAACTTTTAAAAAGCCTAAGGTGCTAAACTATGAAATGGAAGCGCTCATCTCCAGCTGCCGCTGTAATTTTAACTGGAGAACCTGAGTGGCTGAATCCCATGCCTGATGCTAAACTCTAGTGCATACCTCCCACCAGTGGCGTAACTACAACTAGCTGGGCCCCACAGCAAATTTTTGAATGGGGGCCCCCCCAGAACCTTCCTCGCAACCCCGAACTCACATGCAACCCTCACTCTTGTGGCTAGTCAAGACTGAGCTCTCCCAGACAAGGCCTGACAGCCGCTCCATCCGCTTTCTATAGTGTCACTGTATATAATGTCATTGTATAATACTGTTGAGGGGGGCCTGACAATAAAATCTTTTAGTCTCCCTCCTGAGGGGGCCCCTTGTGGGTCTGGGCCCCAAAGCAGCTGCTTCCCCTGCTTCCCCTATTGCTACGCCCCTGCCTCCCACCAAAGAGGGACACATTGTGCGGCGCGCTTCGCAGTCCCAGATTGCAGTGGCTGTCCCGTTGTCCCGGTACAGGGGAGCTATGTCCCGGTTACTGGCAGCTCTCCCTGCTTCCATAGGACGCAGAGACAGTTGCCTGTATTATGATGAAGCAGAGAGCCAGAATCGGCTCACTTCTTTATCCATAATCCCTCCCGTCCCCCCTGCAGGCTTTCCGTACCTCCCTTCTGCTCTCTACACCTTCGGTCTGGGAGGGGTCGGGGCCGGCCGTGAGTCAGCCTTGTCTCCACCCCTCCAGACTAGAGAAAAAGATCTCCTGCTGGTGATGCTGCTAGGAAGAAGGTAAGTATATAGTTTTGTTTTTTTTTTTAATTTTTCTGTGAGTGGCACAGTATGGGCATATTACTGGGGGGCACAGCATTACTGGGGAGCACAGTATGGGCATAATACTGGGGGCACAGCATTACTGGGGAGCACAATATGGGCATATTACTGGGGGCACAACATAAACTGGGGAGCACAATGTGGGCATATTACTGGGGGCACAACATAAACTGGCGAGCACAATGTGGGCACTGGGGGGCACAATGTGGGCATATTACTGGGGGGGCACAGCTGGGCATATTACTGGGGGCACATAACAGGGCATATTAATGGGGGCACATAACTGGGGAATAATTACTATGTGGGACAGTAAGGGGACTGGGTGGGATTGCACATAATCTAGTGGAAACATTAAAAAAAAAAAAAAAATCCTAAATGGGGTGAAATTGGAAAAACAGTTTTATGGGTTTTGTTTTTACGACTTCCCCTATGCGTTAAAAAGGACTTATTACTTTTATTCTCCAGGTCAGTACGATTATGGCAGCATGACATGTGTATATATTTTTTTTGCGTTTTATTACTGAAAAAAAAAAATTAGTTTTTTCTTTTTGTACCCATTTCTGACTCCTCTAACTTTTTTGTAATTATGTGTAATTTTTGTAATCTATGTATTTTTGTGCAGTGATCTGTACTTTTCGCAGACACCATTTTAGGGTGGGTATGACTTTTTAATCGATTTTTATTTAATTTTTTTGTGGAAGGTAAAGCATCCAAAAAACAACGACTCGCCCATTTTGACTTTTTTTCCATATGGGATAACTATATTATATCTTAATAGTACAGGAGTTTTCACACGTGGCGATGCCCATATGATATTGTTTATGTATTTTTATTTTCATTTTGTGGAAAAGGTGGTGATTTGAATTTTTATGTGTTTTCCCATAGGGTACTCGAGCAAGAAATCATCAGATTGCTTCTCTAATAGATTCTGATACATTAGCATTAATGCTCTTATGCCACAGACTGGGGGGTCCATAGGAACTAATGTGTGGCAGTTCATATCATTGAGGAATACAGTGGCTGCTGCACGCACACCAGCCTGATGCTGCCCCATTACCTGACCATTACTACATAGTTGGGTACTGAACCGCACACAGCTCTTTCCGGTACCCCTGGTGGTACCGGGATAACAATTGGGCTAATACTAAGCCTTGCCGTAGTAATGAATGTGATCAGACAGTGGCCATTACTAAAGGCAATAGTAATAAAGTAAAAAACACACACACACACATTAAAAATATATATTTTATTGAAATAAAACAACCCGGCACAACCCCCGATGGCCTTTTTATTTTTTTAAAAGTGCTGGTCATTGACATAGTACAACAAACCCGAATAGTTCAATTGGGGGATCTGCAAAAAAGAACAGACAGAAAAATAAATAAATAAAAAACACTTTGTTCCTGCACTGTAGGGGTGGCGACAGTTCAGGGTCCTCACTAAGCCCCTCTGTCATTAGCAATGAAACCCATGGTAGAGCAGAAGTCTTAGGCTTCCTGACGGACCATTCTCCTTCTTTAACATGTAGGCCACAAGCTGCCACGACTACACAATGCAGTGACGTCATTGCGTTGGAACGCTGGGACATCTTGCCTGTGGTCTACATGTTAAAGAAGAATGGGCCACGGGTGCATAGAGAGATTGGAGGTAGGTAAGTATGGGACACTGTGAAGGGTCCACTATGGAGGGGGGGTCATTATACTATGAGGGAGCCATTATGGGGTGCATTATACTGTGAGAGGGCCACTATGGGGGAGCATTATACTCTGAGAGGGCCACTATGGGGGCATTATACTATGAGGGGCCCACTATGGGGGCATTATACTGTGAGGGACCCACTATAGGGGGGTTATTATACTATGAGGGGGCCACTATGGGGGAGTCTTTATACTATGAGGGGACCACTATGGGAAGCATTATACTGTGAGGGGGCCACTATGGGAGGCATTATACTGTGATGGGGGCCTGAGGCCTCATGCACACAAACGTGTGCCGGCCATGCCCGTGCTGCGGACTGCAAATTGCCGTCCGCAATGCACGGGCACCGACCATGGTGCTGCCACATGTGGATCGTGGACCCATTCACTTCAATGGGGTCCATGATCCGCATCCGACTGTCCACGCCGCAAAAAATAGAACATGTTCTATTTTTTTGCAGTGCGGAGGCACAGACAGAAACACCACGGAAGCACTCCGTAGTACTTCCTTGGGGATATAATCCATGGTTCAGTGCCACACCGCACCACATCTCCCGGATTGCGGACCCATTCAAGTGAATGGGTGCGCATCCGTGATGAGGGGTGCATACAGCAGGTGCCCGTGTATTGCAGACCGGCCGTATGCAACGGCAACAGCTGTGTGCATGAGGCCTTATACTGTGATGGGACCACTATAGGGGCATCATACTGTGAGTGAGACACTATAGGAGGCATTATACTGTGAGGGAGCCACTATGGGAGGAATTATACTGTGAGGGAGCCACTATGGGGGGCATTATACTGTGAGGGGGCCACTATGGGGGTCTTATACTGTGTGGGGGTCACTATGGGGTTATTATTTATACTAGAGGAAAATATTAATATAAGGGGCATCGGGGGAATATGAATTTAGCAGGGATAGGTTTGGGTAATATCAAAAATATTCCTACAATAACCAAATTAAGAAATTTTGTGATAAATACACATTAAGAAGAAAAAAGACTTGGGGCCACAAGGAGACATTATACTGTATAGGGGCGACACACACACAGGGACAGACACACACATACGCACACAAACACGGACAAGACACTGCGCGTGCACACACACACAGGGACAGACAGACAGACACACACAGGGATAAGATACCATGCATGCACACACACACACAGAAACAGAGACACACACACAGGGACAGGCGCGTGCATGCGCACACACACACACACACTTAGGGACAGACACACACAGAGACAGGCACGTGCACACACACACAGGGAAAGACACACACACACACAAGGACAGGACACCATGCACACATACACAGGGAAAGAGACACACACTGACACAGGGACAGGTGCGTGCACACACACACACAGGGACAGGCACGTACACACTCACACACGGACAGATACACACACACAGGGACGGACGGACAGACAGACACACACAGGAACAGACACACACATACGCACACAAACACGGACAAGACACTGCGCGTGCACACACACACAGGGACAGACAGACACACACAGGGATAAGATACCATGCATGCACACACACACACACAGAAACAGAGACACACACACAGGGACAGGCGCGTGCATGCACACACACACACACACTTAGGGACAGACACACACAGAGACAGGCACGTGCACACACACACAGGGAAAGACACACACAAGGGACAAGACACCATGCACACACACACACAAGGACAGGACACCATGCACACATACACAGGGAAAGAGACACACACTCACACAGGGACAGGTGCGTGCACACACACACACACACACACACACACACACACACACACACAGGGACAGGCACGTACACACTCACACACGGACAGATACACACACACAGGGACGGACGGACAGACACACACACACACCCTCCCTTTCTGCCCCCTGCACAATATTTCACCAAACTCCAGCTGTGCTCCTCTCTGTAGCTAGCAGGTAATAGCTCTCTGCTCCTCCCCCACCACAGTCTGGTCACATGAGTGATGACATCAGCAGAGGTCCCTTAGCCCACCAGGAAATAGCATCTACCCTTTTCTTTTGTGTGAGCTCAGGAGGAGACCACAGGCACCTTCGAAGAAAGACAGTGTGAAGAGATATGGACAATGAGGTACTGAAAGGTCTAAATATAAGTCACTTACCATGTGTGCCTAATGGCTTATTCCAATAGTTTCTGGGGTCAAAACCAACTTCAGTAAGGTTCCTTCTGATAATAACGCTCCACTGAATTTCTGTAGGGCTCATTCAGACCCTGGTGCTGGCTGAGTGGAGCACGGACATGTTATAGTCAGTGAGCCTGTCCATGTGTGCCATGTACTGCAGTGACCATCAGTCTGTACAGAGGAGATAACAGCTGGACTCGGCCATTCAAGGGTATGGGTGCATGAGAATAACAGACAGTACTTTTTGTGTTTGGAAAGACTCCTTCAATGACGTCTCGACCCATGTGCCGGAAGCTGGGTTGTACAGAGACCTTCAGAGGAGCCAAGGGACGGTTACAGGGAGGAATTTTCTGCATGAAATCTGTGCCGGATCCATGATATAAAGTGGCACGCAGCAGATATTCTGCTCCACACCTCAATTTATGTACAGAAAATGTCTGCCCAGTGCAGATCAGCTTTTGAAAATCTCATCTACTTAGCTGATCCTGTATTAGGGCTCATTCACTCAACAATTTTGCAGAACAGGTACTGACCCATTCATTTCAATAGGGCTGCAAAAGATGTAGACAGCAGATCATGTCTGCCCCGTTGTTCTGTTCCGTTGCCCCCACCAAAAAAGATAGAACATATCCTATTCTTGTCCATTTTGCGGACAAGAATAGGCATTTCTATAATGGGTGGCCCATTCTGTTCTGCATATTGTGGAATGCAAACGGGCGGCATCCGTGTTTTGCAGATCTGCAATTTGCGGTTTGCAAGTGATATCACTTGGAACCGAACCCGATGTATCATCCAAAGCCGATTTGCTCAACCCTAATTGCTGGTCTTACATCGCGTCCGTACCAAAAACTAATTGCCAAATGTGCATAATTGAACATAACGGATGATTAAAATACAGGATCCCTTTTTTCTTTCTTTTTCTGTTCTTCTGATGGATCAGAAAAACTGAAAAATAAACGGTGATTAGAACCCGGCCTAACACATGACTGAAATAAATTCTACTATTCTTAAACTGTGTGCCCCCAGACTACCCTCAATAGTAACAGAGCCATGGTGCCTACAGTACCCTTAGTAGTGATAATGCTCCCCATTAGTAGTAATTTCCCTCTATATTGTGCCCAATAATAATTTCCCCATAGTACCTCCAGTAGTAATAATGCCACCATAGTGCCCCAGTAGAAATAATCCCCCCTATAATGTCCTCAGCAGTAAAAAGGCTTTTCTACAAGGCATCCCTTTAGAGCCCCCAGTAGTAATAAAGTCTTCGACTTTAGTGTGCCCAGAGGTTATAATGCCTCCTATAGTGGCCCTAATATTTATCATGCCCCTGTAGTAGCCTCAGTTTTTACAAAACCCCCTGTAGTGCCCCCTGTATTGATAATGCCCCACTGCGGTTCCGAATGCCTGTAGTTCCAAAGCCCTCATGCATTTATAACCCCTTGTACTGCCCCCTGTATTATACTGCCCCTCCTGTAATGCTCCCCATAGTGCGGATATATATATATATATACTGTATATAAACCTTACTTCTTACTCTGTGTTTCCATGTCCCAGGCAGTTGTGATCACGTTGTTGTGTCACGTGACACCTAGTGCAGGAGGTCGCAATGTTGCCATTGCAACCTTCTGCTCCGTTCTACTGCCTCATAGGCTTCAAACCTATCACCTCTGAGGCTGTAGGGCAGAGCCACTCATGACCCAGAAAAAACGACAGAAGCGTCTTACCTGGGCTAAGGAACAAAAGAACGGGACTGTTGCTCAGTGGTCAAAGGTGTTGTTCTCAGATGAAAGTAAATTTTGTATTTCATTTGGAAATCAAGGTCCCAGAGTCTGGAGGAAGAGTGGAGAGGCACTCAATCCAAGCTGCTTGAGGTCTAGTGTTAAGTTTCAACAGTCAGTGATGGTTTGGGGAGCCATGTCATCTGCTAGTGTAGGTCCACTGTGTTTTATCAAGTCCAAAGTCAGCAGCAGCCATCTACCAGGAGATTTTAGAGAACCCCATGCTTACTTCTGCTGACTAGCTTTATGGAGATACTGATTTAATTTTCCAGCAGGACTTGGAACTTGCCCACACTGCCCTAGGTACCAATACCTGGTTTAATAACCACTGAATCATTGTTGGCCAGCAAACTCACCTGACTTATACCCATAGAGAATCTATGGGGTATTGTCAAGAGGAAGATGAGAGACACCAGACCCTACAATACAGATGAACTGAAGGCTTCTATCAAAGCAACCTGGGCTTCCATAACACCTCTGCAGTGCCACAGGCTGATCGCCTCCATGCCACACCACAGTGATGCAGCAATTCATTGCACTGGCTGATATTTCGGCCAATAATTCTTAAGAGCGTTCACATGAAAACCTGTTAGCGGTCATCTTGCTGTGTAATACTGCCACTGATTGACCTTTGAACGAGCCAATGCTGAAAAATCAGTGCTTGCCGGAGGCAGATCGAGCAGTCTACTAGCGATCTGCCGCCAGCAAACCAGTATGTGGATGAGGAGAAAGTATAAAGAATAGAAAGGTCAACTGAAACTCCAAGATGGCAGTGTCCTCATAAGCATCATGAAGTGTAGTGTGACATCTAGGTGAAGGAAGTACTCTAGCACTGGAGTAGAATAATACATATATATGGTGAACAGTATGGAATCGTGGTGGTGTGTGAAGCCAACGCTGGAGTATGGAATTAACCGTAGCACAAAGGCTATCTCTATTGCCCAATTGAATGATGAGTGGTACCAATGATGCAACAATACAGTAATTTACATTACCCATAGTTTTGACATCTGAGAACATTCAAATCTCAAACAATCCTAGTAATTGACTAAGATAACAAACATATCATACTCATCCCTTTCTTCAGCCTACCAATCAGATTCCACCTTTCATTTTCCAAAGGAGCTGTCAATAATGAAAGGTGGAATCTGATTGGTTGCTGTGGGCAACTAAACCAGTTCTACTTTACACCAGTTTGATAAATGACTCCAACAGTGTCAGCGCCACAGAGAGTTTGATATGTTTGATATGTTGTTTAGTTCATATTATGTTTAGCTTTAGCTTGTTTACCTCTTATATGTCGTTTAGCTTAAATTAATGGAACAAAGCAGTTAATAATTCTTTCCTGCTCATTCTACAGTGCACTGTTCAGGTGACGCTCGAGCTGGGACACCATGCTCAACTGAGAAAGAAGCCTACCAGCGATGGTTCCACTCATAACTGGATGGTGTTTGTTTGTGGTTCTGGACAGAGTGACATCCAGCATTTTGTGGAGAAGGTTGTCTTTATGCTGCCTGACGACTTCCCTAAACGTAAGCGAGGTGAGTGATCTTTTCTTATCTCAAGGGTATGTTGTCAAAATCGACTTTCTGATGTGATGCTTTGTCCTAATTCCTAATTCTGAAGTTGAGCCAGTCCGGCGGTCATGACACTAAGGCCTCTTTCACATTAGCGGCAGCACGGATCCAGCAGGTGAAGGGTGCTGCCGGATCCGTGCTGCCACAGGGACATGTGTGGCGCTCCGGCCCCACACATGTCACACAGTACATACACACACACACACACACAGACATATACACATACAAATACACATACATACTTACATGCTCCCGGCAGGTCTCCACAGCACAGTACAGGAGCAGGACGGCGCGCACATAGGACGATTCCCCACAGCGCCCTCTGCTGGGCGCGGGGTGGAATCATCCAATGTGTGCGCCATCCTGCTCCTCCTGCGCTATGGTGACCTGCCAGGAGCATGTAAGTATGTATGTGTATTTGTATGTGTATATGTCAGTGTATGTTTATGTGTATGTTTGTATGTGTGTATGTCTGTATGTGTGTATGTGACGGATCCGTCATGAACTCCATTGAAAGTCAATGGAGGACAGATCCGTTCACCATTGTATCACACCAAACGGATCCGTCCCCATTGACTTTCATTGGGGGTCATTCCGGATCCGTCTTGGTGCAGATGCCTGGACCGGAGAGCAAACCACAGCATGCTGCGGTTTGCTCTCCGGTCTGAAGACGGAACGGAATGCTTTCAGGAGCATTCCGTTGTCTTCAGTTCAGTTTTGCCCCCATTGACAATGAATGGGGACAAAACTGAAGCGTTTTATTCCGGTATTAAGTCCCTATGACGGAACTCAATACCGGAATTATAAAACGCTAGTGTGAAAGTAGCCAAAAACACATACAAAATATGTTCCTCGTAATGACTTCTCCCTTTATTGTAATGAGCGGTGAATATATACACACATCTTATCACAAAAAGCAGTAAAAGTGTCATGTTTAGTGGAGACAAAAACATTCGGCCTTGAGTTACTATGTCTAGTTACAGATAACAAAAATGCAAGGATTAGCATGGGGGGGAGTAGGGGCCCACTGTGGAATTTGTACTTTTTCCTCCAAAGGATACAAAATGGGTATTTTTCACAATTTCCTTCCAATCTAAATGAATGTGTTAGGTCGATTATAAAATGAATTCATCTACAAAATGAATGCCGTTATGCTTTCCCTCACAGGTACCTGCACCCGGGTAAGCGTTTCAAAACAGAAATTCTGTATGGATTTTTGTGAAAATTTCTCTGCGTTTCCACACCAGATCTGTACCAAAATCAACATGTGTTACTTGTGGGGTTTTTTTTATGTGGATTTGCAGCAGATCTCAGCGTTTGTATTGCAAAGGGTGAAATCCGCACTTAAAATCTGCAGAATCAGTTGACACACTGTGGATTTCAACATTCGCTCAGTGGGTAAAAGAAAAAGCAAAGTCTACATGAGATGTGTCTAATTCATTTTGCTGGTACTGCAAAACGCCATGCGAGAAAAAAATGCGTAATCCACAATGTGTGCAGGTAGCCTAAAGAGGAGTGGTCACCTCTCCTGACAGATCTGTTTTAGTAACCACTTGCATCTCTATGTAATTACGGTCCACAGTACGGGCACAGAGCACTTGCGTTCCTCAGCATGACCCCTAAGGGTCATAAATCAAGAAAGAATAGATCTATGAAGATTTACATACATTACAAGATCAAAACCAGTGGATTTATTGCCTCTAGACTGGATGTAAGCTTTAGCACAGAAAGATTTGGAATTGAAAGATCTGACCACTTTTAGATATGATCTAAGCAGGGGTGCACCACCAATGAGGCCAGGTGAGGCGAATACCTCGGGCAGTACCCGGTAGGGGCAAGAGAGAGGCAGCCGAAGGGCCGTGGGCTGAAGGGAATGGGTTAGGTTAAGAAATTGGCATTGGGGAGGGGGGTGCCGTTTCAGTTTTCACCTCAGGCAGCAGAAAGGCTAGGTGCACCCCTGGATCTAAGCATGTATTTGGTTTAAACATCTGGGGCAAATACTATTTCAAACACTTTTGGGCAGTAGACTGATGAGTCATGTTTCACTGTCATTCCTGTGACATTCTGTTGCACCAAGTATGTCACCTGGATATAGAGACATTCAGCCAATGCCTTCTTTCCCTTTTGAATACATTTAGTGACAACTGTGGCAAAGATGGGGGGGATGATTTCTTGAGACCAGTACTAGCATTGGTTACCAGTGCTTATGGTGTGTAACAACATCATCTGCTGGTAAATGTGCAGCTGTTCTGTTGTTTTGTCACTTTTATATCCTTGTCTTGTGTTTCATTTGGTAGTGTGCAAGAAACCTCCATACAAAGTTGAAGAATGCGGATCTGATGGCTTCATTTTACCTATTGAAATTTACTTCAAACGCCAGGTAACGTGTATTTGTAGTCTTAGATTTTCATTCTCGGTGTAGGTTTGACTTTGGGACCTGTGAATATTTTTTTGTTGTTCATGTTCTGCAGGAGGAGCCCAAGAAAGTCTGTTTTACGTATGATTTGTTTCTGAATCTTGAGGGAAATTCACCGGTAAATCATCTACGCTGTGAGAAATTGACTTTCAAGAATCCTACCAAAGAGTTCCACGTGAAGTTACTGAAGGCTCGAGGGGTGAGCCCATATGTTAAATACTAACTTTCATTTTGTTCGTAAATCAGTAGTAAAAGTGAAGATACAATATTTTATGTTTTATTACAAAAAAACACCTCTTTTTCTACTTTTCTGGATCCTTTCTTACAATAACCCCCCGTTTATTCCCTGGCTTCACTAACTTTTACTTCACTGCTTAACTGTAACCCCCGAAATGCGTGTCGAGGTTGGCACCATGTTGATGTCTGGGACAAACGTAAGTAATTCACTTTCTGTTCACCTTTTGGTATTCCTTTGTGTGATTTTGATATTACACCTTAAAGGGGTTGTGTCACTTCAGAAAGTGGCATTTATCATGTAGTGAAAGTTAATACAATCCACTTACTAATGTATTCTGATTGTCCATATTGTCTCCTTTGCTGGCTGGATTCATTTTTCCATCACATTGTACACTGCTTGTTTCCATGGTTACGACCACGCTGCAATCCATCAGTGGTGGTCATGCTTGCACAGTATAGGAAAAAGTGCCTTCCCCTCTGGTGGCCGCGGCTGTGGGAACTCACATAGACTGGTGCTTTTTTCTACAGTGTGCAAGCACGGCCATCGCTGATGGATTGCAGGGTGGTTGTAACTGTGGAAACAAGCAGTGTATAATATGAGGGAAAATTTACATTAGTAAATGCCTTGTATTAACGTAATGCTATTTGCTGAAGTGACACAACCCCTTTAACAGTTGTGATTGAGGCTTTAGTACATTGCACATGATTTGTATACATTGTATACAGTCTTTGTGTAATTTCTGTCTGAGACATTATATGATATTTTGGCTTATTGCTCGGTGTTCCCTGTGATCTCATCTTCTATTTACTTATATGCTGTTTGGTTCTCTTCTCAACAGGGTTATCATTTCTGTAGAGGCAGTAAATACCACTCAATTTTTCTCCCATTCAAGTGAATAAGAGAAAGGTTTGGATGGTATAGTGCCCAAAAAGAGTCATGCCCTAAATGCAGGGGTGCACCTAGCCTTTTTGCTGCCTGAGGCGAAAACTGAAATGGTGTCCCTCCCTCCCCAATGCCAGTTTCTTAACCTAACCCCTTCCCTTCAGCCCATGGCCCTTCGGCTGCCCCTCTCTTGCCCCTCCTGTCTGTTAACTTTGTAATCCATTGCACCTTACTTTATTTTATAGTTGTGTTGCTTTAATGCTGGAAATGTTTTATTTTTTTTGTTAGAGCAAACTGGAAAAAAGAGAGACGTCGCCAAGTACTGCTCCTAGTGAAAGGTCTCCAAAAATGAATGTGGTCGCTCATTTGTCATCAGAGCAGTCACGCAAACGAACTCATGAACAAATAAACAAAACTAATGAACTGGCACACCAGGATGAATAACTTTTTAGGACTTCCACTAAAGAGGGTATAGCGCTATTTTTGGTAAGCTATTGGGGTCATTTATCAAACTGGTGTAAAGTAGAACTGGCTTAGTTGCCCATAGCAACCAATCAGATTCCACCTTTCATTTTCCAAAGGAGCTGTCCAAAATGAAAGGTGGAATCTGATTGGTTGCTATGGGCAACTAAGCCAGTTCTACTTTACACCAGTTTGATAAATGACCCCATATGTGCTTGTGTAAATGCCAAAGAATGTATTGTGAAAAGCTGAGCAAGTGAGCTAGATGACGGTACATCATACACAACAGAAGACATCGTGAAACTCTACCACAACCATCCATGAGTAACAATTCAGATTAAATGTATTGACATAAAGCATAGCATGCCTAATTCTGACAAATCGGTGGCAAAATTTGGGAGACAAGTCTGGAAATTCTGCAGGCCATGGTAGCACGTTTAGACCAGATAGGGTGAATGCCATAACGGAAAAAAAAATCAAAGTGGCTGATTTGTTGTTTTTTCCTTGCTTTGCTTAAAAAAAAATTAAATGAAAAATCAAACATACTCCAAAATGATATGAATCAAAAGTTATGGTTTCGGGAAGGTAGGGAGTGAAAACTGAAAATGCAAAAATCACCAGGTGCTGAAAGGATTAAAGAGGTTTTCTAAGATATTTTTACTGATGACCTATCTTCTGGATAGGTCTTCGATATTTGATCAATGGGGGTCTAAGGCTACTTTCACACTAGCGGCAGGCCTGATCCGGAAGGTGAAGGGTGCTGCCGGATCAGGACTGCCGCAGCGACATGTGTGGAGCCGGAACCCGCGCTCCGGCCCCACACATGTCACACAGTACATACATACACACACACACACACACACATATACACAAACAAATACACATACATACTTACATGCTCCCGGCAGGTCTTCAGAGCGCCGGAGGAGCAGGACGGCTCGCATAGGTGACGATTCCCCACAGCGCCCTCTGCTGGGCGCCTGGTGGAATCGTCATCTGTGCGCGCCGTCCTGTCCCTCCGGCGCTCTGAAGACCTGCCGGGGAGCATGTAAGTATGTATGTGTATTTGTATGTATATATGTCTGTGTATGTTTATGTGTATGTCTATGTCTGTGTGTATTGTGTGTATGTGGTGACGTCATGAGAAAGTCAATGGAGGGCGGATCCGGTTACCATTGTGGTCACACCAGACGGATCCGCCCCCATTGACTTGCATTGGGGGTCATTCCGGATCCGTCTTGGTGCGGATGCCTGGACCGGAGAGCAAACCGCAGCATGCTGCGGTTTGTTCTCCGGTCTGAAGACGGAACGGAATGCTTTCAGGAGCATTCCGTTGTCTTCAGTTCAGTTTTGTCCCCATTGACAATGAATGGGGACAAAACTGAAGCGTTTTATTCCGGTATTGAGCCCCTATGACGGAACTCAATACCGGAATTTTAAAACGCTAGTGTGAAAGTAGCCTAACACTCAGGACTCTCACAATCAGTTAATTGAGATAGCAACAGTGTTTGCTCGCCTTCGCACAGCTTTCCTCAGGCCAGTGACGTCATGTTCATCGGTCACATGGCCTTGGAGCAGCTCAGCCGCACTGAAATGAATAGGACTGGGCTGCGTAAACAAGCACAGCCGCTATCAAATGGATGGTACTATGCTTGGTGAGCTGAGAGGAGACTGAAGTGCTACTGCCTTCTCAATCAGCTGATTGGCAGGGGTGCTGGGTGTCAGACCCCCATTAACACGGACTTAATACCAAAATATATACATGTTTACTTGAGGCTTTGAAGCAGATTTTGGCGTCTGAAGTTATATTTGTGGTCAGACAAGCCACCACATTGGGGGATATGATCTCTCCAAGCCTATACAAAAATAGAAATAGTGTTGATTGTAAAACTTGACTACATCTGGAAGGGTCATACCGCGGTGGTAAGGTGAGATCTGGATTATGCAAATTTATGAAAACAACTAAGCA
This sequence comes from Rhinella marina, assembly GCA_900303285.1. Classification (NCBI taxonomy): domain Eukaryota; kingdom Metazoa; phylum Chordata; class Amphibia; order Anura; family Bufonidae; genus Rhinella; species Rhinella marina. The sequence goes on along the minus strand of ONZH01022254.1, from coordinate 8,677 downwards.
AATAGTATCTTGTAGATATAACTTCCTATTGAAAATTTCATAAACTGCAGCACAAAACACAGTTTATTCCATAAGATGTGAACAATGCCATTAACAGAAAATCAGCTGCAGTACTAGACCATTGAGGAAAAGAATAGAGGAACACCTAGTGGACATCACTAAAGCCAGCTGCCTCAGAACAGGGGAGGTAAAGAAAGGGGAGGTCATTGGCAATATAAAATCTTAATAGCCAGAGAAGCACTTTGGATTTTGCAATTGGATGTGACTATATTAATTAGCCTGTCAACATTTAAAGGGGTTGTCCCACGAAAACCAGCACCTGGATCTGAATACTTTTGTAACTGCAAGTAATTAAAAATTTAGTATAGCCACTGAGTTATTCAATTAAATGTATCTGTATAGCGCCACCTGATCTTTTTTCTTTTTCTTATTTCTTTGTCCTGCTCACCAAGATGGCCGCATATGCTCAGTTTTATTCGTCACCTGCCTCCTGAGCTGTGATAGGGTAAGCATGGACACGCCTCCTGAGCTTTGATAGGGAGAGCATGGACATGCCCCCTTAGCGGCAGCAGGAAAGACACTCCCCTTGCCAGCTTGATATAAATCTAGCAAGTGAATGAGGAGATCTCTGGATCCATGTGAGGTACAGGGCTGGTTCTAGGTTCGTTATAAAGAGATTGTCATATACTGTATGGTATCTGATTTTCATTTTTTTACATAAATCATAGGTTTTTATTCATTCGAGCAGCTGTGATTTTTTTTTAATTTTTTCTAAATGAAGGATATGCTGTTTTATAGAGAAGACTGCTGGATAGACATTTATCTTTTATATAAGATGTTAATGTGTGTATGTGTGTGTGTATATATATATATATATATATATATATATATATATATAATGTTGTAACTTTGGTTTGTTTTAATAATAAAGCTATAAAATAGTTGGACAATCATTTTTACATAATCAACTAATTTTCATCAAAACTGTATATGATTTGTAACTTAAGAGGTATGTCAAATACATCCTATGTGAAAACCAACATCTTTTCTTATTACCCCCAATACATTTTTTAAAAAATGCCACTGGCCCAAAAATATACAAAATATACTCTTTTATAATGCATTTCCAATCGGAGTACACTGCATAAGGAATTGTCTGGTCCACGTGCACATGGAAATTACAAGAACTGACTTTTATGATATGGCACAGCCAACCATATGCCCCATTGGTAATGGTAGACACAATTGTGCTGCAGTTCAGATGTAAATACTAAAAGAAAAATACTTGTAGTAATGCTAAAGAAAATGTTTAAAGTTTAATATCCATGACAAAAATCCAAAATTGCCATTGACATGCCAAAAAGAAGTGCATGTAGCGGTATGACAAACATTCTTGAAGGTAGACACAGTTGTACTGGTGTGCAAATGTACAAAGATTAAGAATAGAAACTGTTTTTTAACATTTTGTGCTGTCCGCATCTTTTGAGGCCCCATAAACGTGAATGGGTCTGTGTCTAATCCGCAAAATTACGGATTAGATGCAGAAAGCAACATACAGCAATCTGAATGAGTTCTTAGGCTCACTAGCATAATACACTGCAATACAGAAGTACTGCAGTGTATTAAACTTGTGACTAGTGTTCAAGTCCCATAGTGGGACTAAAAAAATATTAAATATAATGTTTAGGGGTTCAGTGCTCAATTTAGTGTCTCTTCACATCACTGTTATTTCCATTGTTCTACTCTGTTATAGGATCATAACAATGAAAATAATGGAAGTGCTGAACTCAGCATATATCTGAGATGAGCAAAGCTGAAATGGAACTCATTGACTACGATGGAGTCCATTCAATTCTCCTATTTTTTACAACAGTTCTGTATGCAGGACTTTTTTTCTCCAGTCTTTTTGACAGAATCTGCAACGCAAGCCTCAAACTGCAGTGTAAATCGGGGGACAGAGGTTCTATGTGACAGACTTATCACTTTCTGTCCTTATATAAGATGCAGACCAAGTGCGGTGTGATAAGACTTTGCCCCCTCTCTGTCTGTGAAGAGCCAGATGCATTATAGTAAATGTTTTGCAGTGGGGTTATTAGCTGTGCAGTTTGTTTAGGTGAAAAATGTATTTCACCTACACAAATCGTGCATCCAATAACTCCATGACATAATTGCAGCAATTCACAGTAAAAGTCGTACGCTTTTCCAGCACTATTATCGGCGACACAGTACATAAATGCTCCAGAATTGTAGCGCTATTTTGCCGCAAAATCTATTGTGGACCACGTCCCACTTCCTGCTAAGCCACACCTTATTGACGAGCTAGGCGCAATGGAGTTTTCGAAAACTAGATGTGCTCAATTGCCCCAAAATTTGTCTCAATTTATGACCATGTGCATGAGCCACTGTATCACAGCGTTAAAAATTCACATTTTCTAAATTTCATATATGACCATTCAAGTGCAGAAAATGAAATCACAGAGACTAGATAGAATTTATTTTAAACGGGTTGTGTCACTTCAGCAAATGGCATTTATCATGTAGAGAAATTTATTACAAGGCACTTACTAATGTAATGTGATTGTCCATATTGCTTCCTTTGCTGGATTCATTTTTCCATCACATTATACACTGCTCGTATCCAGGGATTATGACCATGCTGCAATCCATCAGTGATGGTTGTGCTTGCACACTATAGGAAAAAACATTGGCCTCTCTGCTGGCCTGAAGCGAGCACCGGCACGCATGTGCAGCAGCTCCTGTCCCGGTCACCTTGTATCTGCGCTGCAGCAGTAGCCATAACATCTGGATATAAGAACTGTATAATGTGATGGAAAAATAAATCAGGCCAGCAAAGGAGGCAATATGGACAATCACAATACATTAGTAAGTGCCTTGTATACATGTTAAATGCCATTTGCTGAGGTGAGATAACCCTTTTAACCCTTAGGATACCAACGCCGGGACAAAATCCCAGCGCCGTACTGCTGTGGCGCTCTGATCGGGCGGGCACAGGAGCTGCGCTCACCCGATCAGCTGCAGGGGACCAGCAGTGGCTGACAGCGATGAAAACACTGATGCCGATGCATTACCCCTCGCACTGCCGCAATCAGCGCTGACTGCGGCACCTGCGGTATCTTAAAGGGTTAAGATGTCCATCGGCTCCCCGCGCTGCTGTGACGGGGACCTGATGGCAGGGAAGACAGGTAATACACTTACAGCCAATGCATTACAATACAGAAGTAGACTGGGACAAAAAATAAAGTGAAAAAAAAAAATTTAAACAAATAAAGTTTTACAAAAAAATAAAAGTTTCAAGTAAAAAAAAAAAAGCGTCCTTTTCCGAAAATAAAGTAAAAAAAAAAATTGAAAAAAAGTAAAAAATAGGGAAAAACAAAAGTAGACATATTAGGTATCGCCACGTCCGTATCGACCGGCTCTAAAAATATCACATGATCCACCCCGCCAGGTGAACGCCGTAAAAAATAAATGAAAACAGTGTCAAAAAAGCCATTTTCTGGTCACCTTGCCTCACAAACAGTGTAATACCAAGCGTTCAAAAAGACTATTAGTATTTATCGGCAATTGGTACCAATCAAACCGTCATCTCATCCCACAAAAAATGAGACCCTACCTAAGACAATCAGCCACAAAATAAAAAAAATGGAGCTCTCAGAAAACGGCAACACAAAAATAAGATTTTATTCAGTTCAAAAAGGCTTTCACTGTGTAAAACTTAACAAAAGTAAAAATGATAGACATATTAGGTATCGCCGCGTCTGTAACAACTTGCTCTATAAAAATATCACATAATATACCCCCTCAGGTTAAGGCTTCATTCACATGACCGTATGTGTTTTGCCTTCCGCAAATTGTGGATCCGCAAAAAAAAACGGATGAAGTTCCGTATGGCATCCGTTTTTCTATCTTTTTTGCGGATCCATTGTAACAATGCCTATTCTTGTCAGCAAAACGGACAAGAATAGGACATGTTCTATCTTTTTTGTGGAATGGAAATACGGACATATGGAAACGGAATTCACACGGAGTACCTTCCGTTTTTTTTTGCGGATCCATTAAAATGAATGGTTCCGAATACGGTCCGCAAAAAAAACAGAACGGACACGGAAACAAAATAAAGTTGTGTGAATGAAGCCTAATGCTGTAATTAAAAAAAAAAACTATGTCAAAACAGTCATTTTTTTTGTCACCTTGCCTCACAAAAAGTGTAATACCAAGCGATCAAAGAGTCGTATTTATCCCAAAGTATTGTACAGAAGTATTGTAATGCATTGGGCAGGGGATCAGACCCCCAAAAGTTGAAGTCCCAGACTGGGACAGAAAATAAAGTGAAAAAAAATTGTAAACAAATAAAGTTTTACAAAAAAATTAGTTTCAAGTAAAAAAAAAAAAAAAAAAAGCGTCTTTTTCCCAAAATAAAGTTAAAAAAATTGTAAAAAAGTAAAAAATAGGGAAAAACAAAAGTAGACATATTAGGTATCGCCAAGTCCGTATCGACCGGCTCTAAAAATATCACATGATCAGCCAGATAAACGCCGTAAAAAATAAATACAAACAGTGTCAAAAAAGCCATTTTCTGGTCACCTTGCCTCACAAACAGTGTAATACCAAGCGTTCAAAAAGACGTATTTATCGGAAATTGGTACCAATCAAACCGTAATCTCATCCCGCAAAAAATGAGACTCTACCTAAGACAATCACGCCTTTTCAACATTCCTCACAAAAAGTGCAATACCAAGCAATCAAAAAGTCTTATGTACCCCAAAATGGTACCAATGAAAACGTCACCTCATCTCACAATAAATATAAATATATAAATATAAATAAAAACCAATGTCACCCGCAAACCAATCCATCAAAATCTGTGCTGCAAAAGCCATATAGCGCTCCTTCTTGTCAGGTCTGGTCACCGGAGAACATAGGTTTCTATGTTTTGCTTGGTATTCTGAGTTTTTGTGTGTTTGTTTAGTGCCTACGCCTTGCCTTTAACCATGTTCACACTGTGGGGTTGTTTTGGAGCCAACGCCCATCTTCATGTTTTGTTTGTTTACTTAGGGTTAATACTCAGGTGCTGGGCTGAGTGGATTCTCAGAATCTGGTCCATTCAGAACCTGGGGGTGGGATATCTTCCTGCATTTATACCTACCTTCCTCTCTGCTCCTTGCTGGTTTTTGCAAATCCTTGCTACTCCTGCTTGTGCATTGTATCGTTTGTTTTTGACTGCTTATATTTGACCCTTGGCCCGTACTGGACTACTCTACCGTCTTATGATTTTGTACTACGTATCCTCTGGTTTTCTGACGCGGCTAGTTTGACTATTCTTCAGTGTTTTGTTCGTCTCTGTTTGTTGTCCCTTTTCCCTGCACCTTATTCAGTGTATTTGCAGTCCTCGTGGTTGTCGCCGTGTCGCCTAGGACACTGAGGCAATTAGGCAGGGACAGGGGTTGGGGAGAGCTCAGGGATCACATCCCCCTTTTTCTGTGTACCCCAACCTTGACAGAAAAACCAGCCAGAAATAACCTGCAACTTGTATATGGCCAGCTACGTTTATTCCTCCTATGGAGCAAATGTCAGTGGTGGTATCTCAGGTCCAGGCCTTGACCAATTTGGTTCAGGATCTTGCTGTACGCCTTCAGGTTCAGGAAAACATGCAGGCCTCGGCTCCTGTGTCTGCACCCCAAGTTCCTACACCTGCACCTGAACCTAAGGTCCCCCTTCCTGATTTTTTTTACGGTGACTGTGACGTACCCACACACTCAAGGTCACGTCACGGGGTGTAATTACGCTATGGGGCCTATCAATTTACCACATAAATCCCGCCCACCTATCCAAGATGACGTATTTACGCTAAATTTACTCCCCAAGCCCTCTAACACCCCTACTTAACGCTGCCACCAACTATACTTCTATGAGTTATCAATAAGATTAATAACTCAATAAGGCAATAGAGGCCCTCTACCAACAATAACTACAAGCCAAGATTTATAGATATCCCTAACTTTATACAGGTAACGTTATCTCTTCGGAAACTTAGATTCTTTAAGGCTACAAGTAGAGACTTATTAAGTTTTAAAGATTTAATATACAAGAGTACAGTGCATACATGAAAATGAGTCAGGAAAAAAAGGTAATAAAACAATATACATACAATACAGTACAAACAGTAAGAAATAAAAAGTATAAAAACGAATAACCTTACTACTCAAGGGATATACGGCTGTTGGGTTCAGCAAGAAAGTGGTTGGGCAGTCTCTCCAATGACGATGGATCCCCAAAAGACTGACAAATACCTGTTTCCACCCACCCGTTTTTATCCCCCCTCAGCCAAGGGGTGGGCTGGGAAGGAACCTCCTTCCTTCTTGGGTCCGGCCTTTTGGGACGTCTGATATTATTCAGGTTTTCCCAAACTGCTGACCCATGTGGCAATATGAATCACATGAATTTCGCGCCATATGATACAAACTGCAGGTACAGGTAAGTTTCCATAATCTGAGTTGACTCGTCCCGGTCATACCAATACCAAATATGATTGAGTTATGACTTCCTGGAGGCCAGATCCTGAATACTGAGAAATGTCTCCTGTCCAGTATAGCGTGTCTAGACTCTACACGAAGCCCATGTCAGGCTAAACACAATTATTAGGGTTCTGAGGTTGTGGGTGTTATGAGGTTGGAGTTATGGCTTCTGATATTATTTAACCTACCTACTGAATGGCTTAGACCACCTGCTGGGTTAGAAGCCGACATGTCGCAGGTTGCCCTGCATTTTTAGTGGCTTGTTCCAGGTCTTCATTAGTATGCCCATATGGCTTGTAAGTAGCAGACCAGTGCTAAATGGAGTTTCCTCACCTCGTGCAGACTGGTTGGCATCTAGAGGCCCAATTTGCATAGGTCACTAACAGATCAAGACACTAACATAGAATCAGCTATTGATAATAAAAATTCTGGAAAATCTATATATCACTTAATTATCTATCTATCTATCTATCTATCTATCTATCTATCTATCTATCTATCTCAGACTTTGTTACACCTCCCCCTTCAAGACATGGCATGGGATTATTGATATAGCAATCAATATCACAAGCCATGCTCGGCTGCCTCTCCCTGACGCGATAACCCATCTGCATTGCCATGCTCACTGCCCTTTTTGTGCTGGATAGTGAAGTCATAGTGTTGCAAGGCCAGACTCCATCTCAGCAGCTTTCCGTTGTCACCTGCCACCCGATATAACCAACTAAGGGGGTTGTGATCGGTCACCACGGTAAACTTTCGCCCATAAAGGTATGGCTGCAATTTCTGCAAAGCCCATACAATGGCCAAACATTCTTTTTCTATGGTGGCATAGGCCACCTCCCTTGGTAGGAGCTTCCTGCTCAAATACATTATGGGGTGCTCAGCCCCATCAGGAGTTACTTGGCTGAGCACTGCGCCTAGCCCGTAGGCACTAGCATCAGTTTGAACTACAAACTTGCGAGTAAAATCTGGGCTTTGTAAGACTGGAGAGCTAGCAAGAGCAGATTTCAAAGCTGACAGAGACCTCTCGCAGTCTGCAGTCCAGTTAACTATTTGCGGTAGCTTCTTCTTTGTCAGGTCCGTCAAAGGTTTTGCTAGGGCGCTATAGTTTGGGACAAATTTCCGATAGTACCCAGCGGTCCCTAAGAAGGACATAACCTGCTTTTTAGTCTTAGGGGTAGGCCAATTTAAAGATGGCATCTACTTTCCCTGGCTCTGGCTTAAGCGTCCCTCCACCTACCTGGTGCCCAAGGTACTGCACCTCAGACATGCCTATCTGGCACTTTCCAGGCTTGATGGTCAGTCCCGCATCCTGGATTCGCTTGAGCACCTGTGACAGGTGGTTCAAGTGATCCTCCCAGGTCTGACTGAACACAGCAATGTCATCCAGGTAAGCAACAGCAAACCCTTCAAACTTGTCCAACAGCTGGTTCACCAAGCGCTGGAATGTAGCAGGGGCATTCTTCATGCCAAAGGGCATTACCTTGAACTCATAGCCCAAAAAGGAGTGATGAAGGCGGACTTTTCCTGTGCCTCTGATGTCATGGGAATCTGCCAATACCCCCTACTCAAATCCATGATGGTGATGTACTGGGCGCTGGCAAGTTGATCCAACAGCTCATCTATGCGGGGCATTGGGTATGCATCAAAAACAGTGATGCCGTTCAGCCTCCTGTAGTCCACACAGAAGCGTGTGGTCTTGTCCCTTTTTGGAACAAGAACTACAGGTGATGCCCACGCACTTTGAGACTCTTGGATAACTCCCAGTCCCAACATCTCCTCCACCTCCCTCTTTATGTCGGCCCTCACCTCTGCAGAAACCCGATAGGCAGCCTGTCTAACTGGTGGGTGATTCCCAGTGTCTACGTGGTGCATGGCTAGGGGAGTCCTTCCTGGCCTTCCGGTAAACACAGCAAGGAAGGGGTTAAGTACCTCCCTCAGCTGGGATTTCTGAAATCCAGACAGCTCGGTACTGACTATGGCATCCTCAATGGACCCTCCCTCCTGTGCTGATGTCACTAGGTCAAGCAATGTCTCACCTTCTCCTTCCTCTGGTAAGCTGCAAACTGGCAGGACGCACATATCCCTGTCATGATGAGCCTTGATCATGTTCACATGAAAAACCTTATGCTTCTTGCGAGCAT